>JACXGM010000081.1:0-21918 GCA_016801145.1 Umbra pygmaea
ACTAATAAAATACACCTGGGTAGTAATTAACACAGAGGGATGACATCATCTAAACAAAAACCTGCAAGACATAGAAGGGACACCAGGGGGGGACCAAACACAACAAATGTATAGGGCAGAATACTAAATAACACCACACAGGGCACCACACTAAACATAAAAGGTCTGTCTCACAGCCCACACTGGGCTGCATGTGACAAGCACAACCTAAAATGCATTGATACCAAAGAAGGACGGACACATGCCACTTTAATGCGTGGAAGCACAACTCATCATGTCCTCATTGGAATTTCTGTTGAAATTGTCAAATAAGCATTGCATTACATTAGCCTGGCTTTGAAAACATAGTATTAGTTTTTTTTCTGAATATTTTTTCTTGCTGATTAGCTTTTCAGTCATGCCTCACCAAGGGAGTTCTTTTGACAGACACTTTGGGAACCTCAGCCCTGGGCCACAGGTTGCTTCTCTTACAGAAAGTTTTTCTCAATATTTCATTTTATAGGCTAAAATTTTCTCTATACTATTTTTCTAACTTGTCTACCTTTAGATTATTATCTGTTTATTGCTCTATTTTCAAATACAGTACATTGGTTAAAGTCTACAACAATTGTATTTGTCTTCACATTTTTCAACCTAAAAAATACATTAGATTACATTCAAATTTTTTCGAATACTTTTAAAAAGGATGTAGAGGCTGCATTCCATATACAAAGAAGGAAATTGAACAAAACCTGTGAAGAGATGGACTGCTGTGTATGAAATAATAATTTCAAATCTTTTGACAAGGCTGTTTTAGATGGAATCCGCATTGGAGGGAACTGAGCCACTCTTTCCCAGGACCTCCGTCATTGTTTTTACTTATGGAAGAAAGAAAGATGAGGTGTATGAAGCAGTGTGGTGAAAACAAAATATTATTTATATATATATATTTCCTGCTGTTCTAATCCACATCCAATGTGATGTTGTATCGCACACAAAATGAATAACAAGAAGTTCTTCGTTATGTATTCCAGCTTTAAATAACATAGCAAGATAGCAAATAATTTAAAGTTTTGGTTTAAATGAAAACCAACAGGTTTGGGTGAACACAACAAACCAACAAAACACTGATATAAAACAAATGTGTGTATTGTGGAGGCAGCATTACGATATGTATTTTATGGGGGAGATTGTCAGAATCAGTAGCAACATGATGGAGGCAAATTCCACATAAAAATGTAATGGAAATCCAGGTTCAGTTTTTTAAACCATAACCTTGGGATAAGTTATAGATTTTCAACTAAATTACAAACTGTCAAAGACACTGTCTTATTAAAGAGGTGTTGAGTGTTTCTGTGTAGTTTAGTTTCAACCCTTAATTACATTTTTTATTTTGTAAAACATAAAAGGCAATATAAAGTTAGATTTTAGCAATAATTGTGGCACTGTGTTTAGAAGAAAAATATTTTTTAATAGTTTACTTCAATTAAATGATCATTCCAGACCCCTAAACACCCCCAAATAGTTGTGCCGGTCATGGTTCCCAACAGACTCTGAAAATAACTTCTTAATGCATTGTGTAATTCCAAACAACGCCGCCGCAAGTATCGAAATTTCACTCCAGTGACGTAGATTTAAGAGGCTGTTTCTGAATCAATGGAATCTACTCGCTAGAGGGGCAGGCACTAAGTTTGACTTAAAGGTACAATATGTAATATATCAATCAAAACAATAACAAAATACACACTTTGCATTAAAAGCAAACATCACTATACATATATTATATATATTTCATAGTTGTGTACTTACATTATCCTAAATGTTTCCACTAACTTTCAAATCCAGAGAAATTTGTAATATAATTCGAAGACACGGGACATTTCATTTTGTCGCCCGTAAATGGCGTCATATAACCTGTGACTGCTCTAGTTGTTATAAGATCCAGGGAGCCGCCAAACATAACGTGAATAAAGTTATAATTTTTTAACAATATATTACTTTGTCAGTGAACATTTTTTTCTGCCAGAGATGCTAGATTGGAAGGTTGTCATTGACGACGATAACAAAACCCATGATCCCACGCAACCTCCCGACGTCATCCAAGTACATCTTTTGCTATTGTTTTGATTGAGAGCCCCCTGGCGGCCAAAAATTACATATTGCCAATTAACCGGAATCATATTCTATGTGAGGGTTGGCGTTAACAGAGAACTGAGATCAGACTTAATAAATATTAGTTCAATGTCAAAGTTTTCTGTAAATATGTTTTCCAATGCCTTGCATTGTAGTTTTGAGTTTTATTATGTATATGTCCCTTTAATGTGTATGCTCTGTACTTGTGCATTAGCTATCAGTGTCCATGCCACTGAAAGAGCACGTTAAGCTATATAAGTATATCCATTATGCCACTCGCCTCAGTGGTACCATGCAACTGAAAATATATGTATGTCTCCGGATTTGTCTACAATATAACAACCAACTATTTGTCATCTACCATATACCTGCCATCAGTGGTGATTTGAAGTGGGCTGTCCATGCTGAGGCAACCATCAAACCTAACTGAACTGGAGATGTTTTGCAAGGAGAAATGGTCCAAAATACTGTACCTTCATCCAGAATCCAGACACTCATTACAGGCTATAGGAAACGTCTAGAGGCTGTTATTTATGTTAAAGGAGGCTCAACTAAAGACTGATGTGATATTTCTGTTGGGGTGCCCAAATCTATGCACCTGTGTAATTTCGTTTTGATGCATATTGCACATTTTATGTTCATCCTATATACCTAATTTCACTACTGAAATATGACTGTGTCCTTCAGTTACTTGATAGATCAAAATGAAATTGCTGATCCAAACACCCAAATATTTATAAATGAAAATCATGGAAATTGTTCTGGGTGCCTAAACTTTTGCATACGATTGTAAGTAACTTGTGGTTCATATGAAGGATTACAGTGATCAATGCATAGGCATACGTCATAAACTCACGTCTCTAGTGTTTGTGTAACTACTCTCACTGCCAAAAGGGGAAAAAAAAGTGCCAATACTGCCATAAAAAGGCTAACCGCAGTAACTACGAAAGGAATGAATCTTTGGGCAGAACAATTATTTCATGAATACAATATCACTTATATACGTATAACTCATTTGGTTGGCTAGTTAAAAGAACTTTAAAGCCATTTTAAAGTGTCACTTTTTGCATAGTTATTGCGGTTAGCCTTGGTAGGGCAGAATAGTGGAGGACACAATGGGCCCTATCTTGCACCTGGCGCAACGCAGCGCAAAGCCTGAACACAAGTGTCTTTGCTAGTTTAAGACCGTCGCAGTTGTCAATATCCCGTCTGCTGCCCGCGTCGTTTAAATAGCAAATTCACCTTCGCCCATATTTGCTCCCATGGGTCTAACAGAATGGTGTGTTCAGGATAATTCCAGGTGTATTGCTATCTTGAGGCATCAGAAAGTGATTGCGCCATTGACCAACAAAAACCTGGTCTAAAGTCAACGTCGCAGCATGATATTTTTGTTTTAACAGCAAATTTGTTAAATGCACTTAGGCGTATGCACAGCACGTACACACTATGATTGTTGCACACCGTCATAATAGCAATGCGTGAACGGTACAAACGTGCCTGGCCCCTAAACTGAATGGGAGATGAATCTCTGATTGGTTTATTGCATGTTACACCCGAAACACACCTATGAATTGATGAGAAACTTAGTACAACCCTTTTAGACCATGCACCAGGCACATGGACCCATTGTTCTGCCGTCAAACTAGCAAAAGTGAATTTGGACACGCCCAAAGTGTATTAGCGCCATGCGCTTTACACCGTTTGCACAGATCGTTAAAATAGGGCCCAATATCTACATTTTCACATTCAAAATCATTGAAAAAAATGTCCAATTGTCCAATCAACCATCAATAACTTGAGAACCACATAAAAAAATCTGAATCTGTTTTTAACCAAGTTTTAAAAAGGAAAAACAGAAGCATAAACCTATTTAATTGGCAGAAACAGTGTATGCCTAAATGTGTAGACAGCTGCAAATCAGTCCAAAGAAACAATCATCACAATCAGTAAGAAAGTTTTGTGTTTTTAAGCGACAGTAAAGGGCTCAACTCTTATCATTCAAAGATAACAAGCCAGAAAAAAGTACATGGACTTAATTAAAATTTGGAACCATCTTGTTTCTTTAAGCTTTTCACTTTCATCCTATTATTTATTATTTTGAATTCATAATAAATGCAACTTAATCATAATCCCTTTATAAATTAGGCAAAAGTGTAGCATGTTTCACTTTGTACCATGTGGAGGTCAGGCCAACTTCTACAGATATGTCAAGAACACCTTAGCAAACCTCCCGCAACCCAATTCAGGTGACAACATTTTTTATTTTTCATTTGCTAAGATTTCAAACACACTTCTTTCACATTGTCATTATAGAGTATCGTTTGTAGAACTTTGAGGGAAATAATGAATTTTATCCATTTTGGAATAAAATTCCACACCAAAATGTGGAAAAAGTGAAGCGCTGTTAATTTTTTTCTGGATGTAGTAACACTTTCTCTACATTGCATTAGTTTCTTTCTTTCTGTGAGACTCACCAGCATTTATAACACACATTGTAAAATTCACCCCATACCTTTCCAATTCACTGTGTACTTGTAACATTTGTACATACTCATAAAGCTACTGCACAGTACATTATAAATCTAGCACAGAAGCAGAATGTGATGTTAGGGCAGTATAATGCATTCATAAATTGACCTCAACAAATTGAGGGCAAGGAGCAATACAAACAAAGTCGAGGAAATAGAAGAAGTGGAGGAAAGAGTGAGGAGAGAGGCAGAAGGCAGGAAACTGAGACTGTAAGGCGTGAAGTGGGAGCAAAGACAAATCATTTTTGGTGAAGAGAAAGACACAGTGATGAACTCAATAGGGAAAAAAGTGTTTGTGTTTTGTCTCAGTGTCTTCCTCATCACCTCTCTGCATGCTTTCCTTTTCATCTTCAAGGTTACCCTACTCTATCTGTCTGTCTTGTTCACTTTCAACCTCTTTCCCCCCGTATTGTGTTTCCTATCATTCTTGTTCTCTATCTTTCATCCTCTCTTCTCCTCTCTGTCCCTTTTGTAGCCCCTTTCATACCTCCCTCAGTCTCTTTATTTCATTTGCTCAAGTGTTTATCAGAGGCTCGGGGGTTTGGCCTCTGCTAAATAAAACTGAATCGCTGACACACACACACTTTCTGCATGCTGGCTTCCCTATTTCTCTCAGGCATCATATTAATAACCGGAGTGTTTTAGGTTAGCTCTGTCTAATCAAACACAGCAATCCGAGCGTTCAGTCCCTACTCACATGCACGCACACAAACAAACAAAGAAACACACAGACGGAGCAAAAAAAGTAGAAGACTGCGACAGGCCAAGCTGTTACAGACCCAGTCATGCTTTGCAGGTATACCCAATGAACCCTAAACTCTCAATGGGCTTTAAGGCACTACTATTGACCAGGGACTAGTATGAACATTTGGAAACATCCTTTGTCTCTAGGGTCCAATACAATTCTTCGAACAAACTGCAAACTGGCAAGTAAATAGTGATGAAAGAACATTTATTTTCTTACTGCTACAGGACCTTTGCAAAAACCATTTTTTTTGGCTCTGGCCACTGAATTGAATATAAACCCATCAGCCATAACATTATGAGGACCTGCCTAATATTGTGTAGGTCTCCCTTTTGCCACCAAAACAGCCCTGACATGTCGAGGCATGGACTCTACTAGACCTCTGAACAGGGGTGTAGCACAAGATCCTGGGCCCTATGCATAAGCAGTCCTGATGGGCTCCCATGTTATATATATAAAATATATTTCAGACTTCTCAAGGGCCCTCTCTCCCCTTGGGCCCTGGTAATCAGTACTGGTTTTACCCCCAGTCCGACGCCCCTGCCTCTGAAGGTTTGCTGTGGTATCTGGCACCAAGACGTTAGCAGCAGATCCTTTAAGTCCTGTAAGTTGTGAGGTGGGGTCTCCATGGATCATACTTATTTCCAGCATATTCCACAAATGCTCAATTGGATTGAGATCTTGAGAATTTGGAGGCCAAGTCAACAAATTGAACTTTTTTGTTGTGTTCCTCAAACCATTCCTGAATCAGTTTTACTTTGTGGGTATGGCACATTATCCTGCTGAAAGAGGCCAATACCATCAGGGAATACCATTTCCATGACATGGTGTACATGGTCTGCAACAATGTTTAGATAGGTGGTGTGTGTCAAAGTAACATCCACATGAAAGGCAGGACCCAAAGTTTCCCAGCAGATCATTGCCCAAAGCATCACACTCCGCCGGCTTGCCTTCTTCCCATATAGTGCATCCTGGTGCCATGTGTTCCGCAGGTAAGTGATGCACATGCACCTGGATATCCACATGTTGTAAATACAAAACATGATTCATCAGACCATGCCACCTTCTTCCATTGCTCTATTGTCCAGTTCTGATGCTCACATGCCCACTGTAGGCACTTTCAGCAGTGGCCAGGTGTTAGCATGAGCAGTGGGCACCGTGACTGGTCTGCAGCTACTGTGAAGCACTGTTTGTTTTTACACCTTTTAGCATTCGATTTTTCAGCTATTTCAGCTACAGTAGCTCGTCTGTTGGATTGGACCACACGGGCCTTCAATCCCCACGCCACGTGCATCAATGAGTCTTGGCCGCCCATGACGCTTTTCCTTCCATGGACCACTTTTGATAGGTAAAACCTCACAGGAGCTACAGTTTTGGAAATGCTCTTACCCAGTCATCTAGCCATCACAATGTGGCCCTTGTCAAAGTTGCTGAAATCCTTATGTTTGCACATTTCTCCTGCTTCTAACACATCAACTTTGAGGACAAAATGTTCACTTGCTGCCTAATATTACCAAACCACTTAAAGGAGCCATGATGATGAGTTTATCACTGTAATTCACTTAGCCTGTCAGTCACAGTTGGGAGAGTAAAGTCTTGAAAATCTGTAATGATGTTGGTGGACTATCATTTGTACTAGTCCCCATAACTAGCCTGAACTAAATGTCCACTAATTCATGTTTGCATCTCAGCCATATTGTCAACATTCATTTTTTACACAATTTGTTGAGAATATCTCAATCTTTTAAATCAACTAATATCTTTTTCATGCTGTCACTGGTCTTAATTCATGAGAAAACAAGCCAAGAGTGTACGGAATGTAGCACTTAAATTGTTAAAATACTGTACATTAAATTGTTAAAATACTGTACATTATACTCATGGCTAAACACAGTTATTCTCGCTACTGACAGCACTCCAGATATCCAAACGACAGAGCTACATTTTGAAATCGCCCAGAATTCTCCTTCAAGGAAATCAAGGCCACCCTTGCAGAGAAACTAAAACATCACTTCTCAACAAATATTTCTTCTGCTGTTTGGAGAGGCCTACAACAGATCACCAACTACAAGCAAACACCCCCCCACTCCAATGACCTGCAACTTGGAAATGACCTGAATAGGTTCTACTGCAGATTTGAAAGACAAAGGGACAGTCCTGACAACATTACTCCTGCCTTTTTGTCCTGCCACATGCAACAACGCACTGGCACAGTCCTCCAGCCTCCCATTGAGGAGGACACTACAGAATCATCCGTCCCCCCACCCCTTTACTGTAGGTGGATCACAGACCTCCTGTCCAACAGAAGGCAGCACGGGAGGCAGGGAAAACACTTCACTGACCACCTGACCATCAGTACCGGATCCTCTCAAGGCTGTATCCTATCACCTGTACTCTTCTCCCTGTACACCAACAGCTGCACATCCAGTCACAACTCAGTCAAGCTCCTAAAGTTTGCACACACCACCCTCATTGGATTAATTTTAAATGGAGATGAACCTACCTACAGGTTGGAGATTGACCATATCGTGTCCTGGTGCAGCCTGAACAACCTGGAGCTCAACGCCCTAAAGACAGTGGAGATTGTAGTGGACTTCATGAGACGTCCAGCTGCCCTTCCCCCCATTGCTCTGTGTGACTCCACAGTTAAATCTGTGGAGTCCTTCCGCTTTCTGGGCACCACCATTGCCCGGGACCTCAAGTGGAAACTAAAAATCAGCATCATCACAAAGAAAATATGACAGATGATATACTTCCTGCAGTAGCTGAAAAAGTTAAACCTGCCAAAGACCATGATGATGCACTTTTACACTGCCATCATAGAGTCCATCCTGACCTCCTACATCACCATCTAGTACCCTACAGCCTCTGCCAAAGACAAGGGAAGGCTGCAACGCATAATTTATTCTGCAGAAAGGGTAATTTGCTGCAATCTGCCTGCGCTACAAGACCTACACACCTCTAGATCACCTTTGTGGCTGATTACTCCCACCCCAGAAATTGACTATTCAGAACTCTTCTTTCCGGCAGAAGGTTGAGGTCTATCAATACCAAGACCTCTCACCACAAGAACAGTTTCTTCACTACAGCAGTAGGCCTCATGAACATGATCAAGAAACCAAACTGACTCCCCCCACAAACACACTGTACATAATTGGTAAGATACCGTAGATATACTGGTCATATTCCACTCAAGTCCTACAGAGAAAAGCATATATTATACTGTTCATAGAGAGTAGAAACATATACCTGTTCCATACTGTATATATCCTGCATTTCATACAACCAAAAAGCTTAAAACTTAAACATTTTCACATTGTACTGCTGTTTACATTACGTTATACATTACACTATATTATATACATTGCACTGTAGATATCCTGCTTTTCCTGCACCCTAAAAGATGAAAAGCCTAAAACAGTTTATTATACTGCTGCTTACATTATATTGTACATTAAAGTATATTATATGTTACACTGTTCAGATATTGTAGATACATACAGGTCCTTCTCAAGAAATTAGCATATTGTGATAAAGTTCATTATTTTCCACAATGTAATGATAAAAATGTAACTTTCATAGTTTTTAGATTCATTGCACCCAACTGAAATATTTCAGGTCATTTATTGTTTTAATACTGATGATTTTGGCATACAGCTCATGAAAACTATTCTTTCCTATCTCAAAGAATTAGCATATTTCATCTGACCAATAAAAGAAGTGTTTGTAATACAAAAAAAAGAAAAAGTCAACCTTTAAATAATTATGTTCAGTTATGCACTTAATACTTGGTCGGGAATCCTTTTGCAGAAATGATAATTTCTTGAGAAGGACCTGTATAGCCTTTATACATATACCTGTCCACATACTATAAATATCATTCCAAGTAAAAAAGTATATTTAATTTATACTCCAGTAGTATGTACATTTTCTAGCTGAACTGACAAATTAGAGATGTTACAGTGTAGCCCCATTTCAGTGAATACTAACACAAATCAGTCCCGTATTTCACTATGTGCTGTCAAATGAATTCTGAAGTAGTCTATTTCTTTTCTATTGTTCACACGATTACCAGGAAAAGTGAAGGACGTTTAGGTTCAGGCACCTATCTGCCTGATCTGCATAGGCGATCGAAGATCTTCCTCTTGGCATACACTGCCTGCTTGTTCAACACAGAAATCTAAATTGTGTACATTATATGCAGGAGGTTTACACATAGTGTAAGGAGAATGCTTACACAAGGAGTAGCTGCTATGTCCACCCTGAGAAAAAATATACCTTTATTGTGTTTGCTTTGTTTACTAATCTTGTGAGGACTTTTGAGGAATTGTAGTACTCACAAGTAATACAACAATACACACACACACGGTAAATTGATATATTTAAGGTTACAATTAAGTGGTTATGGATGGGTTTAATTTGATGCTTTTCAAGTGGGAATTATGTTTGGGGTTGCCAATAGTAAAAGTTAAATGTGCATGTGCTTGTGTGTGACCTCACCCTGACTCTGGCCACCTGCTGCACAGCCTGTTCATTCTCTCTCAGTGAGCCCATGTAGGCCTCCTTTTGGAAGAGGGGCATGTTGTCATTGACATCAAGCACATTGACCCTCAGCCTGCCCGTGGTCTCCTGTCCGCCTCCGTCCCGCGCCAGCAGGGTTAGGGTGAAGCGCTGCATCAGCTCGTAGTCCAGACTGCCTCGCAGAAGAACCCAGCCAGTCTCAGCGTCCAATGAAAACCTGAGAGAGGCATGTGACAGAAATATTAGAAAAACCATGCATTCCGCAGCTGACAAACTTCATTTGAATATTTCTCAAGTATGTACTTTAAGGGGGAAAAAAATAAATTCTTTAATATGATGTGTTAATTTGTTCCTATATATTTTACATATTTCCCTCCAAATCTGCATATTTCTAATGTCCAATTCCCCCTAATGTTAGTCTTGTAGGCAACCCCTCAGCAGGTGCAGAATGATCACAGATTGATTACATGCCTCATCCAAGCACATATCGTGAAGTGGTCTAATTCTTATCGCACTGCTCGTTAAACACGTAAGCCTTAAAGGGGTATTTCATGCACTAATATGATATGCTGGTGGTGAGCTAAGCTGGCTAAAGCGTCTCTAGTGTTGTATTTCGGCAGTTGTGTAGTTACTAAAGCTGGGCACAATTCTGCCCCAGTGACATGATGGATGTTTGTGTTTAAAAATAAATCAACACTGTATGAAAGTTTGTAGGTAATTTTAGCTATTAGCCCTGTTTAGAGGCTCTTTTCACAAATAACGGGCCCTATGTTGGCTTTGAATCCTGGACCTTGTTGCATTTTTGGAAAATAATGTTTTGGCACAATATAATTTTATATGACACAGTTGGCCATTGCTAACATTAGTAATTAGTATAATATGTAGTTGATTTATGGTGAAATTTCCCTTTAAAGTTTTAATTTAATTTGTGATTCTGATGAACACATAATTATTTTACAAGACTTGACATGAGCTACATTATCTTCCTCACTTGCTTTTCTGCTTGCACCATCTTCCTGTGCAGTTGGCATAGGACTTTCTTCAGTATTGCCATAAGATAATGCAGAAAACACAAAAAAAGTCAGTGAATGAGGAAGTTGATATACTGTAGCTCATGTTATGTCTAGTAAAAATAAACAATTTAAATAATTCTTAAAAAACACTACAGCATGACTTGCCAAGGTACTCCTGCAGACTACAGTGCTGTATCAATTTGTGCAGCACATGCTGTGCTCCTGCTATCAGCTTGATCTCTCTCATGAAATACAAGTGTACCAAGAGGACCACTGTATTAAGGTGTTACTTACTGGTCAGGCTCATCACTGAAGTAATACAGCACTGTTCCAAATATGCCAATGTCAACATCCGTAGCCTATGGGAAAACAAGAGTCAGTATGTATGCAAGCCACCCCCAAACTGTTATCTGTCAACTAAACAGCTGTGCAGGAATGTACATAAATTACTGCCCATCTCTCTGTACAATATACCAAGTAAAGAAATATTATTAAACAGTGTAAAGGGGAAAGAAGAGGTGCAAGGCAACATATATATTTGAAAGATGGTGGACACAAATGGATTAATGACAGAGGACCCAATTAAAAGTAACACTCTACTAGATATTCAATGGATGGCCCTCTGTCTACAGCACACACTATACACAGAATGTAGGCTGAAAACAATGCAGGTAGTGTATAAAACCTTCTGGTGTAGCATCATGCAACATAAGGCATAACACATTGAAATACAAAACAGCATGGTTAAGGTTGGGCATTCATCCCTGAATTAAATCTGTATTCTTTTCAGCTGCAGTGTAGGATCATATTTTATTACTATGAAATTAAGCTCAAATAATGCTCAAGGAGATTACATTTTTTCTGATTTAATCAACAAAAAATATTTAGAGACATCAACATTTTTATTGCCTATTATTTTATGGAAAATGTATTTACCAATAATTACTTGTTAAATAAATCCTGTTTTCTAAATGAGAGTACTAATACAACTGTCAAGTTTCATGTTACATAGACAGGGAAAACACAAAAGAAAATAACTTGAAACAATATAATTCAATTTGGTAACTTTTCAGTGCAGTTTCAACCGTCACTGTTTTTCACAAAAAATACATTGCAGTGAGAACAAAGAATTAGGGCCAATGCAATACATTTAAAGTTTATCTGACAGTTCACAGGCTTTTTGTCTGTAAGAGAGTTTAACCTGGTGTGTGATCTCTGTCATACTATGTAAAATATATATATATTTTTAAGATAAATCAAATGCTTTTATGCAGTTAAGTACAGGAGTGAAAATTGAGCAGATGGTTTAGTGGTTAGGGAGTCACACATGTAGTCAGAAAGTTGCTTGTTCAAATCCTGACTGTTCCAAATGATGTGGTGTACTTGGGCAGAGTACTCCAGAGGCAAATGTCCCTGCACTTACTGTAAGTCACTCTGGATAAGAGTGGTGTTCAATTTCAAAAAATTTAAATGTTGTAAAATAAAGATTAATTTGGGGATTTTTGGCCACTGGGACATTTGAGTGGCCTTCAAAGTTTTGGGGCACTGGGATTTGATCTTTAGACCATAGGGATGAGTGCCTCCTACTAGACATCCAACACCAATTCCAGCAGCATGTGGTCTCCCATCTAAGGACTGACCAGGCCAGATCATGCTTAGCTTTAGAGGGTATCAGCAGGGTACGATGCTGCTGGCATTTACAGTTTTTTCCAATTGCTAAAACACAAAATGCATAATATGGCTCATTGTGTCAAAACTCAACACACAAGAATGCTTTACACAACACTTGAAGATTAACATTGAACTGACATGTCAAAACTGCCATTCTGCAATCAAAACTTAACACTCTGACCTCAAAAGGCCCTCTTCAGATCGATAGTTAACACACATGCACATGAACAATAAACAGTCAAACAGACACAACACACTGGTCAACTTTACTCAAGACACTTCTGTCATTTGTAGTTTTTAAACCGTTTTTATTCCCGAAACCAAGCCTCAGTGATACATTGTACAGGTAGTAAACCAACTCTCATTACAAGTCAGGGATCACTCCGTTGATTGGGGTCTGGCCACGTCACCTCGTCCACATCACAGGCGATGTTCTCCCTTGCCAGGCAATGGGAAAATATAGCCGGGCGTGGATTGAGCCCATCTCGATGTCTCCGCATGCCTACTCCATTGCTTGCAGGAGCGGCACGCGTGTTCCACCGCCATGTCGAAAATAATTCCCCTATCAGGTTGAGGACCGGGAATAAGGGGGCAGGTACAGCACCATGAAATGGTCGTGGATGGCAAATTAGTCCTGGACCAGAGCAGCCCGGTGGAAACTGACATTATCCCAGATGACAACAAACATGGGCTGCCCTGGTTGGTCCTATGTGACCGCGCCATGTAGTGCATGCAGAAATTTCAGTATGTGTGCAGTGTTGTAGGGACCCAGGGTGGCATGGTGATGGAGGACCCCCAGACCACTAATGGCTGCACACATGGTGATGTTGCCCCCGCACTGCTCGGCAACATTCTCGATGGCCCTTTGGCCGATGATGTTTCAGTCCCGATGTCTGGTTTTTACTCTTCCTCTATCTCCTCTCCCTCTTCCCTCCCCTTCTCTTCCTCGTTCTCCTCTCCCACTTCCCGTCTCTTCCTCATCTTCTCCTTCCCCTTGGTCCTTCAGCCTCCATATTCATGATTGTCTTATGACAGGTGCTCATACCTGAATTATATATAGTGACTGATTGGTGTTCAGTTACAGGTTAAGTGTTTTACGATGTGTGCGGGAGTGTTGCTAATGTCATGTGTGTTTTAACTATTGAATGGAAGTGCTGACTGCAGAGTGTTTCATCATTGCCCAAAGTGTGTAACACATGCACAATGTGTGTAGTGTTTTGCACCGTGTGTTACAGAATTGTTTACGGTGCCATGCCGACATTGTGTTTATTCATTTGGTGCCTGAGTGTACCAAATGCATGCAAACGTTACGGTTTCGACGCTTTGTTATGAGCATTCACTTTTAGTGTTTTAGCAATCGAGAAAAACTGTAGTTGTTCATTTTAGCTGCTAGTAGAAATGTATTGTACAGTAGAATTAATACGCTGTATGACAAAAAAGCATTTGACACTTTTCAGAGTTTCTAGGTTTTGTATGTTTACAGATCTGCAACTAAAATCTATCCTTGTGAAAAGTAAGATTGAATAAACAAATAATATGTTTTTGTTTACAGGTGAAATATTGTACGTATGATCTATGCATTGTAATTTTACCCAAAGTAATCCATAATATATCTGCAGGTATAGTGGATTTATAGTTTTCCAATAAATTAGTTTGGGTCCTTACATAAGTGCAGCATAATAAACAGAAAAATATTTGATCAAAAGAATGTTCTGGCACAAGCCCATTTTTATCAGACAGTGTTGAAGCCAAATCCCACTATAATTTCCTCTTTGATGAAATTGAACACAGTTCACTCAGTTTGTAAACAAAAGACATAACAAGCACTGAATCAGTGTGCCATCTAAATTGGTGTTAAACTTCAACAAATATTCAGCACTGTGCAAAAGTCTTAGGCATCCTAGATATTGTTTGCTGCAAATCTAGTTGTAATGATTCTGTTTTTGTGTTCTGCATTAGTGTGTCAGTAGAAAACAGCAATGTATGCATTTCCAACATTTATTTGCCATAAAAATACAATGCTAGAGAGAATTATTTATACTTTTGTGAGTAAAAAGTAACATTGTGTAAATGACCACATTTCAGGAAAACCTTTCAGGTATATCGTCCAGTGCATGGTGACACAAAGATAACAAACAGATATTCTAATAATCAATGACCTAATGCACTGATATAACCAGCCTGATTAACTAAAACAGAAATGGAAGTAGAAGGAATTAAACTGGGTAAAGGACAATCAAACTAAAGGTTGAGGGTGTGAAACAAAAAATGTTTTGTAGTAGATTTGGAACTTTAATTTATATAGTTCTGAAAGCATCTTCAGTTTATAGATTTTTTTCAATTGCTTAAGACTTTTGCACATTGCTGAAGTTTTGTGAGGAAAAAAAAATTGATCCCCTGCTGATTTTTTACGTTTGCCCACTGACATGAAATGATCAGTCTAAAAATGTAATGGTATGTTTATTTGAACAGCGAGAGATAGAATAACAACAAAAGAAATCCAGAAAAACGCATTTCAAAAGAGTTATAAATTAATTTGGATTACAATGAGCAAAACACGTATTTGACCCGTTTGCAAAGTATTGGTGGCAAAACCCTTGTTGGCAATCACAGAGGTCTGACATCTCAGAAAGGATTTTGTCCTACTCCTCTTTGAAGATCCTCTCCAAGTCAGAGGTTTCAAGGCTGAAGTTTGGCAACTCAAACCTTCAGCTCCCTCCACAGATTTTCAATTTGACCTTAATATGCTTCTTCTTGAGACACTCTTTTGTTGCCTTGGCCTTGTGTTATGGGTCACTGTCATGCTGGAATACCCATCCAAATTTCAATGCCCTGGCTGAGGGAAAGAGGTTCTCACACAAGAAAACCCTGTCCATTGTCCCTTTGATCGGGTGAAGTTGTTCTGTCCCCATAGCAGAAAAGAAAACCAAGACATAATGTTCCCACCTCCATGTCTGACGGTGGGGATGGTGTTCTTGGGGTCATAGGCAGCATTCCTCCCACTCCAAACACGGCGAGTTGAGTTGATGCCAAATTGATTTTGGTCTCATCTGACCACAACACTTTCAACCAGTTCTCCTCAGTGTCATTCAGATGTTCATTGGCAAACTTCAGACGGGCCTGTACATGTGTTTTCTTGAGCAGGGGGACCTTGCGGGCGCTGCAGGATTTCAGTCCTTCACAGTGTTGTGTTTCTAATTGTTTTCTTGGTGACTATGGTCCCAGCTGCCTTGAGATCTTGGACAATATCACTCTGTGTAGATGTGGGCTGATTCCTCACCGTTCTCGTGATCCTTGCAACTCCACGAGGAGATATTTTGCATGGAGTGCCAGATCCCAATTATTTTGTGTTTCTTCCATCTGCAAATAATCGCACCATCTCTTGTCATCTTCACACCAAGCTGCTTGGTGATGGTCTTGTAGCCCATTCTAGCCATGTGTAGGTCTACTATCTTGTCCCTGACATCCTTGGACCGCTGTTTGGTCTTGGCCATGGTGAAGAGTTTGGAATCTGATGGATTGTTTGCTTCTGTGGACAGGTATCTTTTACACAGGTACCATGATGACATTAGGAGCACTCCCTTCAAGGGAGTGCCCCTAATCTCAGCTCATTACCTGTATAAGAGGAATCTGGGAGCAAGAAATCTTGCTGATTGAGAGGGGATCAAATGCTTATTTCATTCATTGTAATGCACATCAATAACTTGTTTGAAATGCGTTTCTCAGGATTTTTTGTTATTATTCTGTCTCTCACTGTTCAAATAAAAAAATTATAGTAGGCTAACATACAAAATCAGCACTGGATCAAATATTTTCTTCCCCCACTGTATTGTTTGTTCAATGATACCACATCTTCCTGGATCATTTGCAGCAATGCATCTTCCATGATATCACAGTATCATTGTCAACTCATATACAAGGTCCGTATTGTGGAATGTTTTCTTTTTCTATTAGACATAACAGGATCCTTGTTGTTCTCTCCTTTTCCCCATATCTCCTTCTGTTCTTCCTGTGTCTGCCTCACCACCCCCTTTTCTCCAGGATGGCCTGGCCATGCTGATGGTTTTTGACCGGAGAGGCTCTTGTAATGGACTTCAAGCCGATTGGCAGTCTGTTTGGCAGTGTGTGTCTCTGCCTTGTTCTGTCAAGCGTGCTGCAAGACCGCTGTCTACCGCCTAAATGGAATCCTATTATCTCTTCGCAGACGTGCACTACTTTTGAACAGAAATATCGTATAGGCCTTGACCATGAGTCAACAGTGCCCCCGTGGTGACCTAATCTTTGCTACCTGGCTTTGTCAGAGAAGGGAACCTTGATGTGTTTGTGAGCTGTGAGTGTAAATGCGAGTGTATGTCCCTTTGTGTGTGTATCTTTATGCACTTGTGTGTGTATGTGAATCCTCACACATGTGCTATTTAGGAATTTCCATACAGATGGAACAACGGCTGGTGCTAACAACACAGGACAACAACTTTATTTTAATCACTCTGAGTTACTTCGCTGAGGGGTGTCATCTTCCTGTCACACAGCTCAACATTGTAGACGGTGGATCAATGTGTCTCGCAGCACTCAAACAGCCCTGGCCAAAATCTCCAACTACCTCATCAGTACAGCTGAGTGCAGCTTGCTCTCCATTATAATCCTTCTGGATTCTGAGTGCAGCCCTAGATACCATCTCCCACCCAACCCTAATGGAACGTCTGGCTGGTATTGAATCACAGGTGTTTTGGTTTTCCTCCGACAGCATTCCCTGCCAAGAAGTTTGTGTAAGAAATGTTCATCCCTTATAATGCAAAACTCAAGCAATTTGTCTTGTAATCCTGTCACATCTGTTTACTAGTTTACCAAATACTCCTCTGGTAAATAATTTTCTAGATCTTGTAACATTTTGTTCAATGTTTTTTTCTTTATTTCACCTTTATTTTCGCCAGCAGCATAGCACTCTGTAATCCACTGCTGGTTTGCTTCTAAAGCTAAGCAGGGTCGGGCCTGATTAGTCCCTGGATGGGAGACCAATGCTGCTGGAATTGGTGTTGGAGGGCCAGTAGGAGGCACTCTTCCCTCTGGTCTTAAGATCATTCCCAATGCCCCAGGGTAGTGATGGGGACATCTGCCCTGCGTAAAGTGCCGTCATTCGGATGGGATGTTAAACGGTTTTCCTGACTCTGTGGTCATTAAAAATCCCATGGCACTTATCATAAGAGTAGGGGGGTTTAACACCCCTCACTTCAGGCCTCACTTCAATCATGGCCACCTAATAATCCCCTCCTTCCTTATTGGCATATATAACTACTCATCTCTCCACCTAATAGCTAAAGCGTGGCGAGCGTTCTGGTGCAAAATGGCTGCTGTGCATCACCCAAGTGGGTGCTACACATTGGTGGTGGATGAGGTGGGGTTTCCCCCTCACTGTGTAAAGTACTTTGGGTTCCTTTGAAATCGCTATATAAGTTTAACTAATTACAGTTATTATAATTTTATCAGATAAGCCAATGGAGAACTGGTCAAAGAAAGCATGGCAGTGCAAAGACTCTTTCACCTCTAAGCTCTAAACAAACTTCAGTATTGAACATACTGGATGAACTAACCAGATCTTCCTTTTTCATTGACAATAAAACACTCAACCCTGACCGGCAAAGCCCTCTACAAACTGGCTCCGGCATACATATCTAAACCCCTCTAACTTCACATTTTGCACTTGATTTTAGGCTTGCTGTTAATGGAAGAGACAGATAGAGGGAACGAGAGAACATACATTTGTGGGCTCTCCAGTCAGGTTCTCAGATTAACCTGTGAGCCTTCATATGTTGCGTCTCTCTGACCCTATCACTTGGTGTCACTCAAGTGCTTTCAGCACTTTCTCATTTTCGCTCCGTTCTTCCTATTCCTCCTCCTCCCTCATCTCTCATTTATCCACCCTCACCCATCCCTTCCCAGCTTCCGCTCACTTTCCAACTCAGCCCTCCATCTCATACCACATCCCTCTTTCCTCATGCTATCTCTGCATGCACACTCTCTCCCTCTCTCATTCTCCATCCTTGCCTCTCTCCCCAGGTGATTGACAGGCCCAGGAGTCCTGCGATGATAGCACTGGGGGTGTTAGCGTGACAGGCGTCGAGCAGTGACAGGGGCTGCACTCCGCCAGAGAGTTAATACGGCGGGCCACGGCCTACTCTCGCCGTGACGACAGGGAGAGAGTCAAAAGTCTTCTTTCCATTTTTCTTTTTACCTTTCACATCATGCAATCAAAACATTTTGCTCTCCCTGCAAAAAAT
Source organism: Umbra pygmaea (assembly GCA_016801145.1). Classification (NCBI taxonomy): domain Eukaryota; kingdom Metazoa; phylum Chordata; class Actinopteri; order Esociformes; family Umbridae; genus Umbra; species Umbra pygmaea. The sequence continues at coordinate 18,866 of JACXGM010000081.1, forward strand.
GTGGGCATGGGTGCAGTCATTTTACCAAAAGCTCAGCAAAAACTTTCAATGTTAGATACACACTAAAGATAATTAAGAGGGAGTATTGAAAGGAAGGGATATGGCAATGGGGCCTGGTGGGCTTGATTATTCCACAATGTTCACTGCAGGCGTTAATTCTCAAATTTTGTTTTAACGTTTTGAAATACTGACTGTTCAAACAGCGTTCAGCATTCAGACAGTAGGTTCTTGATGCTACATTTAGCTAAACAATGGAAATGTCATGGCAATGTGTGGAGCAGACTTCACCAGATTAAAGCTAATGAATCTCCTCATTGCCACCCAGCAAAATATGATTATGATTAGGATATTATTTGCATGTATATTTCACACTTTATTGAAGAACAATGTGCATTCTGTAGCATGCTTGTATAGATGTCAACCATACTATATGTTATCATCAACAATCTACAGCATTACAGCATCTAAAAATTATTTTTTACTTATCAGCATTTCTACACCCTAGCAAGCTAGCTACTGTATCTATGCTATGTCATCACATGGTCAAACTGCCATTTCCACCGGTCAGTGTTCCATGGTAGTTGTCATAGTTACAGTCTTGTTTGTGGAGAAGTGATGACCTCTGACAAAAACATGTCACATAGACATTGAGGGAGAAAGCGCTTTGGGCAAAATACATTGCATATGACAATTAAAGCTGTGTCACATGGCAATAAATCAGATATGTATAAGATTTAGAATGTCTTTTCAAACATGCCTTGACATATCTGATTTCATTAGGTTTTTGCCTGTTCAGAATGCAGGAAAAAATATGGATTTCAGTCACTTCAAACTGCCAATCTGAACAAACCTTAGAGCAGGGGTCTCCACCCCTAATCCTGGAGAGCTACCATCCTGTCAGTTTTCACTCCAACCACACACAATATCGACTCATTCAGCTTATCAACCAGCTAATTATTAAAATAATGTGTGCTAGATTAGGGTTAGATTAGGACAGCAGCTCTCCAGGGCCAGGGTTGGAGATTCCTGCTTTAGTAATGATGAAAGGCAAAAAAGTAGTGATTTTGAGAAGTGTGACATGGACTGTTGAAAGATGGGGCCAGCAGGTGGAGCCAAATAAGTGTCTCCATACTGTAGCTAATTTTCCCCTCCCCAGCACACCTGGGGATAATGAAGTCCCAACACAAAAATGGGTTGTTTTCCAACCAGCCAGGCTCTATATATCGTATGTGACTGAGATTGATGATTCATCTTTTGTCAGTTCGATTAGGTGCTTTGTTTTAACTCTAAGGAGATTTGTTGAGGGTAGTTTCTACCTGCCACTTAAGAACATTTTGTTGGTTGAGAATACTTATTTAGTTACCTTTACCTGCTCCAGTGTGGTTCGACCATTTTTGTTAAAAGAATAATAAAACCTACCTTTTGCATTGAAACCCAGACATTGACTGAGTTTTTAAGAGTCCCACAATGTAACAATCTCCCATCAACAAATCTGTTAGTTTTGATGAAGTCAGTGCCCATAGACATTACCAGATGGTGGTTAAGTATCCATGGTGATGCTCTGCCAGGCTGGCATTTTAGTTTGTTTTGGGCATTCTTTTCTTCAGCAAAAATAATAAATATCTACAGTGTTTACTTAGGAAGAGTTCAGAAATCAATTGTTGGCTTACATGCGTCTTGTCATGCTCTTCACCACTCTTCCATATTGATGTTTTGTGACTTTATGCCACTCCTGGGGTTCACTTTTAGTAGAACATTTAGTAGTGGTCCCCAAAAGTATTGGTACCCCTGCAATTTCTTTTTCAAATTATAATTTTCTCTGGACTAAGTAGATATTGTTAAATGTATTTGGTATCCACCATTGTTTTTTTCAATAAAACAGAAATATTGCTTTTGAATTATGACGTAACATATAACTTTAAATAATAAAAATAGTAGATTAAACAAATGAAAATGGCACAGACAAAACTATTGGGACAATTATTACCCTATTAACTTGTAACCTATTTTGATGCACAGACTTTAGAGACAATAATTGCAATCACGCGCTATCTGTAGCTCTGAATAAAAATGCTTCACTTCCTGACTGGTAGTTTGACCAACTCTTCTTGAGCGAACCGCTCTAGTTCTCTGTGGTTTAAGGGTGCATTTTCCAAACTGTGTGATTCAGCTCTTTCCCCAGATGTTTGACGGGATTTAAAACAGGAAATGTATGTCACTTTTGAACATGCCAATGTTTTCTTGTCATTCATTCATGGGGGATTTCTATGGGTTTCAGATTATTAAACTGCTGGAGGACGCATGACCTGCGACTGAGACAGCTTTTTGACATTTGTCTGTAAGTTTCACTCCAAAATGTATTGATAGTCTTCAGATTTCATCGTTCCGTGTACAGATTCAAGGCACACAGTACCAGAGTCAGCAAAGCAACAACAAAACATCATTGAAATCCTCCATCTTTCATGGTAGATATGGTGTTCTTTTCTTTAATGGATAATTTTTCCTATAAACTTGGAGTTGTTGTTATAACATATATATATATATATATATATATATATATATATATATATATATATATATATATATATATATATATATACATGCACATATATATACAGGTCCTTCTCAAGAAATTAACATATTGTGATGAAGTTCATTATTTTCCATAATGTAATGATGAAAATTAAACTTTCATACATTTTAGATTCATTGCACACCAACTGAAATATATTTCAGGTCATTTATTGTTTTAATCATGATGATTTTGTCATACAGCTCATGAAAACCCAAAATTCCTATCTCAAAGAATTAGCATATTTCATCTGACCAATAAAATAAGTGTTTTTTAATACAAAAAAACAAGAAAAAGTCAACCTTCAAATAATTATGTTCAGTTATGCACTCAATACTTGGTCGGGAATCCTTTTGCAGAAATGACTGCTTCAATGCGGCGTGGCATGGAGGCAATCAGCCTGTGGCACTGCTGAGGTGTGATGGAGGCCCAGGATGCTTCAATAGCAGCCTTAAGCTCATCCAGAGTGTTGGTTCTTGCA
>JACXGM010000081.1:22018-102140 GCA_016801145.1 Umbra pygmaea
AGCTTTTCAGCAGATGGAAGCATGAAATGCTCCAAAATCTCCTGATAGCTAGCTGCATTGACCCTGCCCTTGATAAAACACAGTGGACCAACACCAGCAGCTGACATGGCACCCCAGACCATCACTGACTGTGGGTACTTGACACTGGACTTCAGGCATTTTGGCATTTCCTTCTCCCCAGTCTTCCTCCAGGCTCTGGATCCTTGATGTCTGAATGACATGCAAAATTTCTTGTTGTTTTGTTGTGCTGCTTCTCTGTAGCCCAGGTCAGGCGCTTCTGCCGCTGTTTCTGGTTCAAAAGTGGCTTGACCTGGGGAATGCGGCACCTGTAGCCCATTTCCTGCACACGCCTGTGCATGGTGGCTCTGGATGTTTGTACTCCAGACTCCAAGGTCCGGAATTGGTCCTTCTCCACAATCTTCCTCAGGGTCCGGTCACCTCTTGTTGTTGTGCAGCGTTTTTGCGACACTTTTTCTTACCCTCTTGCTTGAGGGTGTCAATGATGGCCTTCTGGACAGCAGTCAGGTCGGCAGTCTTACCCATGATTGCGGTTTTGAGTAATGAAACAGGCTGGGAGTTTTTAAAAGCCTCAGGAATCTTTTGCATGTGTTTAGCGTTAATTAGTTGATTCAGATGATTAGGTTAATAGCTCGTTTAGAGACCCTTTTCATGATATGCTAATTCTTTGAGATAGGAATTATGGGTTTTCATTAGCTGTATGCCAAAATCATCGGTATTAAAACAATAAATGACCTGAAATATTTCAGTTGGTGTGCAATTAATCTAAAATATATGAAAGTTTAATTTTTATCATTAAATTATGGAAAATAATTAACTTTATCACAATATGCTAATTTCTTGAGAAGGACCTGTATATATATATATATATATATATATATATATATATGTATATATATATATATATATATATATATATATATATATATTGTTTTGTCTGTCTAAACGACACTCACCCAGAAGGACTGTGGCTTGTCCCCATACATTTAGGCAAACTCTGTTTTTTTATTTCTCTCTTAAAAGTGTGGTCTTCCTGCATCTTCTAACAAGGAGACCATTTGCATTTAGCCAGCGACAGTAAACTGAGTGATTATGCAATTGAAGATACTTCCAGGGTGAGTGAAATGCAAGGGTACTACAGATTTTAAAATAAATTCTTTTTTGCCTAACACATATAGAGGTTTACCCATGTTTGATTTAGCCTCAACGTCTTTGTGGGTCTGTACTATCTGGGTGAAATACTGAATGTGTCCTTAATGTGGTCTTCCCCTCTGTACTTTGTTTAGGTCAAGATAATATTCCAATGTGCTTTTTCTATTGATTACTTCCAGTGTCAACCAGTTCTCTTTATCTATTTTTGTTTTCATATTATCTGGTTGGGAGTAACTGTGTTTCTATCCTAGCTCGGAAGGGTCTGTTTGGGTTTGTCAGTGGATTCCTAAAACCAGCTGGTTTTATGTTTTTATGTTCTTGGTCCTTGTAACTACTGTAGGCTTTTTTGGAAAATCATAATTTTTCTCTTACTGGAATGTGTACTGTCTCTTAACGATTTATTCTGATTTATCTACATCATGATGGCAAGCGTTGAGCATTATTAGGTCTTTGTGTTGTCAGACTACAGCAAGGATGAAAAATACATGCATGCCTAGAATTTGGACTAGACAGTAACAGTCCACTTACAGTGCATCCGGAAAGTATACAGCGCTTCACTTTTTCCACATTTTGTTATATTACACCCTTATTCCAAAATTCATTATTTCCCTCAAAATTCTACAAACAATACCCCATAATGACAATGTGAAAGAAGTGTGCTTGAAATCTTAGCAAATTTATTAAAAAATTAAAAATAAAAAAGCAAACAAATGGAGAGCTCAGAACGCGACCCGATTGCGGATAAGCGGACGAAAATTGATGGATGGATGGACAAATGGAGAGCTCAGAACGCATACAGTGCATCCGGAAAGTATTCACAGTGCTCCACTTTTTCCATATTTTGTTTTCTTACACCCTTATTCCGAAATGGATTAAATTCATTATTTCCCTCAAAACTCTACAAACAATACCCCATAATGACAATGTGAAAAAAGTGTGAAAAAGCACATGTACATAAGTATTCACAACCTCTGCTCAATACTTTGTTAAAGCACATTTGGCAGCAATTACAGCCTCCAGTCTTTTTGAGTATGATGCTACATGTTTGGCGCAACTATTTTTGGGCAGTTTCCCACTTCATCTATGCAGGACCTCTCAAGCTCCATCAGGTTGGATGGGGAGCGTCAGTGGCACAGTAATTTCTGATCTCTCCAGAGATGTTAAGTTGGGTTCAAGTGTGAGCTCTGACTGGGGCACTCAAGAATATTCACAGAACCACTCCTTTGTTATCTTGGCTGTGTGCTTAGGGTCGTTCTCTTGTTGGAAGATGAACCTTTGCCCAAGTCTGAGGTCCAGAGTGCTCTGGAACAGGTTTCAGCAAGGATGTCTCTGTACATTGCTGCATTCATCTTTGCCTCGATCTTGACTAGTCTCCTAGTTCCTGCCGCTGAAAAACACCCCCACAGCATGATGCTGCCACCACCATGCTTCACTGTAGGGATGGTATTGGCCAGTTGATGAGTGGTGCCTGGTTTCCTCGAGAGATGACACTTGCCATTCAGGCCAGTTCAATCTTTGTTTCATCAGACCAGATAATTTTGTTTCTCATGGTCTAGGAGTTCTTCAGTTGCCTTTTGGCAAACTCCCGGTGGGCTCTCATGTGCCTTTTACTGAGGAGTGGCTTCTGTTGGGCCACTCTACCATACAGGCCTGATTGGTGGAGTACTGCAGCGATGTTTGTTCTTCTGCAAGGTTCTCCTCTCTCCACAGAGTAACACTGGAGATGAGTGTCTATTGGGTTCTTGCTCACCTCCCTGACTAAGGCTCTTCTCGCCGGATCACTCAGTTTGGCCATGTGGCAAGCTCTAGGAAGAGTCCTGGTGGTTACAAACTTCTTCCATTTATGTATGATTGAGGCCACTGTGCTCATTGGAACATTCAATGCTGCAGATATTTTTCTGTACACTTCCCCAGATCTGTGCCTTGATACATTCCTGTTTCGGAGGTCTACAGACAATTCCTTGGACGTCATGGCTTGGTTTGTGCTCTGACATGCAGTGTTAACTGTGGGAACTTATATAGACAGGTGTGTGCCTTTCCAAATCATGTCCAATCAACTGAATTTACCACAGGTGTACCCCAATCCGGTTGTGGCAACACCTCAAGGATGATCAGTGGAAACAGGATGCACCTGAGCTCAATTTTAAATGTTATGGCAAATGCTGTGAATACTTATGTGCATGCACTTTTTTCTTTAAAAAAAACTTGCTAAGATTTCAAACACACTTCTTTCACATTGTCATTGTGGGGTATTGTTTGTAAAACATTTGGGGAAATAATGAATTTAATCAATTTCGAAAATAAGGGTGTAACATAATGATATATATAATACCATGTGGAAAAAGCAAAGCGCTGTGAATACTTTCTGGATGCACTGTACGCACGCACTAATGAGAAAACAAACAACTGCCTAATGAAAGACTGTGAAGCCAATTGTCCAAATATATTTGGTACCCTTACATGGAGAGAGTTGAGACAGAAAATGCAGTTATTTCTAAATGGTCCATCTGATGAAAATAACCTTTCAATGAATTTGCTAGAGTACACACCCAAAACCACACAACATGTTTAGAATACTCTGACTTCAATGTACATTATTATTACATCATGGTTACGTTTTAAACATATATTTTCTGACCATTCTGATTTTCATTGGAACAAAACTAAGAGTGAGGAATGACAGAGGAGAGTTATTCCTACTGGTAGAGAAGCGAGCGACATCCAAACCCATGCTACAGTGCTGTTTATGCAGCTTAGGCTGATAGGCCTTCAGGCCACTCTCCACACATCTTGTCGGCTCTGGGATTTTAACCACCAAACGTTTATTTACTGAGTAAAAGCTCTAATGATCTGCCAGAATAATATAATGCAATAAAGTATAAAGTGTTAATAACGTGCACTACTAAGGGAATAGGGTGGTATTTGAAGCACGGTCTGAGAGTATCAAAGTCAGTGACACATCGTCCTGAGCTAATCCCAACTAAGCTCTTTAGGAGTGGCTGCACAAAAAGCCTAGCACAGCTCCTGATTGCCAATATCAACTCTGTGAGCCCCAGAGGCCTCAGGCAGTAACTACAAAAGAGAAATTAGTTCTCAGTTGACCAGTCTGGTTAAATGATGTGTTTCTTCCAATCAGAGTCAGCCAAAAGGCATATATGCACAAGAGCGTGTGTGGCGGCATGTGTGTCTCTGTGTGAGAAACACAGAGGAAGGGAGCGAGAGAGTTTGTGTGTGAGTGCGTGCATGCACCTATGTGTGGGTGTGTGATACATGTGAACATGTGAAAACTGAATATCGGACTAAGATAGTAAAAACTAAATATTTGATCACATCCCAAAATGGAAAATGCAATTTTCAGGTTAATAATTAGGTTTTAGAAAATAGCTTACATTTTGGGGATAACGATAGATTTGCGATTTACTTTTTGGCTTTGTAGTTAACTGTTAAATGTAAGTTAGAGTAAGACATTGGGGCTATATAGGCATATAAATAAGGTTATTGAAGTTAAGGTTATTGTTAGATTAAGATTAAGGTAAGTGTTAGGGAAAAGGGATTATGGATTTCTGAGTAAGACAGGTGATACGTATGACACCACAATATTAGGAACAAATGTGGCTTTGTGTGATGCATACTTCTGATCGATTAGTCTTGCATGTTTCCTTTGCACAAATTAACTTCCAATATCTCCTCAGCCATTGATCCACCCCTCAAAACAATCCACCCAACACCATCTCCAGTCCTGATTGGACCATTCCTTGAACTCTGAGGCCTGTATTCTCGAACCCATGACTGAGATTAACATCCCAATGATTCCCTTGCTCTTAGTGTAAATTGGGTTTCCAAACATTTGTGAGAGAAACCCTCGACTCAGCGATGAAAGAAAGGTGAAGAGGAACACAGATTATCTGACCGTACCATCTCAGGTCAAAGGAGGGGTGATGCCGCACAGTGTTTTCAATCTTAAGTGCCCTGGAATTTGAATTGACGGGCGCCTAAAATTGCTTTTCTACCCAGGCTCTGAGGAACTGGAGGCGTGAGAATGGAAACCAATTACGGTCTGTCAGGGCGGCTGTCAAGCAGACATGACCGTCAGTCCAAACACAGACAACCTCTTCTCTCTCTTCCTGCCTCTACGCATCTAAACACAGACACACACAGAGCCACAGAAGAAAATACACCATCATATCAGTAATATGGAGTCAATAGCTTCAGAACAACGTAAAAGTGTGTGAATGCATGCCCTCAACCCACATACCATCCGCCCACCCCCCTGTAAAAATGTCCAGTAACTGACAGGCAGTGTAGTGGAGAGCATACAGCTGTTATGAACATAGCCAACAAAGCAGTCCATTTCCCTTTCTCTCTCTCCATCTCCATCACTTTCTCTTCTCTTTGTTTCACTGAAGGGGCTGCATTGAATCTATCTACCTACGAACAAGAAACTAAGGCTACAATTTGCACAGGCCTACTAAAATTGGACAAAAGAAGATGGAAAAACGTTGCCTGGTCTGATGAGTCTATTTTCTGCTGCAACATTCAGATGGTATGGTCAGAATTTGCCGTAAACAACATGAAAGCATGGATCCGTCCTGCCTTGTTTCAATGGTTCAGACTAGTGGTAGTCTAATGGTGTGGGGGATATTTTTTTGGCACGGTGTGGGCCCCTTAGTACCAATTGAAAAATTTTGAAATGCCACAACCTACCTGAGTATTGTTTCTGACCATGTCCTTAACTTTAGAATTACCACAGTGTACTCACCTTCTAATGACTACTTCCAGTAGGATAATGTGCCATGTCACTAAGCTCACATTATCTCAAACTGGTTTCTTTAACATGACCATGAGTTCACCATAGAAATGGAATCGTTAGAAGTGCCGTTCCAATGCAAATCAATGTAGCAGAAGGGTCAGAGCGGCAGCAATTTTTACGTCTACGATTCCATTGCAAAGATCTAGCACCCTACTTCCGCATTAAACCGTGATGCAATAATGTCTATATGGACCAAATTATTAGAGGAATGTTTCCAGCACCTTGTTCAATCTATGCCACAAAGAATTGAAGCAGTTCTGAAAGGAAAAGGGGTTCCAACCTGGTACTAGCAAGGTCTATACACTCACCTAAAGGATTATTAGGAACACCATACTAATACTTGACCACCTTTCGCCTTCAGAACTGCCTTAATTCTACATGGCATTGATTCAACAAGGTGCTGAAAGCATTCTTTAGAAATGTTGGTACATATTGATAGGATAGCATCTTGCAGTTGATGGAGATTTGTGGGATGCACATCCAGGACACGAAGCTCCCGTTCCACCACTTACCAAAGATGCTCTATTGGGTGAAGATCTGGTGACTGTGGGGGCCATTTTAGTACAGTGAACTCATTATCATGTTCAAGAAACCAATTTGAAATGATTCAAGCTTTGTGACATGGTGTATTGTCCTGCTGGACATAGCCGTCAGAGGATGGGTACATGGTGGCCATAAAGGGATGGACATGGTCAGAAACAATGCTCAGGTAGGCCGTGGCATTTAAACAGTGCCCAATTGGTACTAAGGGGCCTAAAGTGTGCCAAGAAAACATCCCCAAAACAATTACACCACCAGCCTGCACAGTGGTAACAAGGCATGATGGATCCATGTTCTCATTCGGTTTACGCCAAATTCTTACTCTACCATCTGAATGTCTCAACAGAAATCGAGACTCATCAGACCAGGCAACATTTTTCCAGTCTTCAACTGTCCAATTTTTGTGTGCTCTTGCAAATTGTAGCCTCTTTCTCTATTTGTAGTGGAGATGAGTGGTACCCGGTGGAGTCTTCTGCTATTGTAGCCCATCCGCCACAAGGTTGTGCGTGAAAATCCCAGTAACTGAGCAGATTGTGAAATACTCAGACCGGCCCGTCTGGCACCAACAACCATGCCATGCTCAAAATTGCTTAAATCACCTTTCTTTCCCATTCTGACATTCAGTTTGGAGTTCAGGAGATTGCCTTGACCAGGTCCACACCCCTAAATGCATTAAAGCAACTGCCATGTGATTGGTTGAGTAGATCATTGCATTAAGGAGAAATTAAATTGGTGTTCCTAATAATCCTTTAGGTGTGTGTATATACACATACTGGATGCTGGTGTATGAAACATCACATAACTTTTTACATAACTTTTTAACTGTTTAGATTGCATTGGTAACTAGTTTACAGTAGCATCTTAAAGATTGTTGTATAATGCCAAGGTCCTACTGCTAAGTTCTGTGTCCAGGCACTTGGCATACATTGTGTTTAATAACAGCAAATGTGGAGAAGTGTCCATATACCACAAAACCTCATGCCTTATTGCTAAAATATTAGATGAAATCCAACATAAGTAAATTAAAGAATCAGAAATTCTAAGCAAGCACAAGTTTCAAAAGACGAAGAAATGTCAATTGTATTTTATTCTAAGTACACTGTAACAATAACAGTATTTAATGGCAAGGGAAAACTTTCATTGTTGTTTCACTGTCAACTTTTAAAAACACATCCACTACAACAATATAATAACAGGACCCAGAAGCAAGAAATGAGGTAATGTTAAGACATCCCAAGAGCAAGAGATTGTATCTGTACTGGACATGTTTTTGTACTGCTTCCTGAATTGAGGCAAACTGATTAAATCCAACTGAAACAACCAGAAGATCATATCACCCTCTGAACTGCTGTACACCAGAACTTCCTTTTGACTAGGATTGTAACTGGGAGGGTCTGAATGTTGTGCTTTTGGAGGAGTTTGACCATTTTAATGAGATATTATATGAATGGAGGGCACATACAATTTGCTAATAAAAACCATGTACTCTGTACGTTTATATTTTATTTACAGATTTTCTCAATTGCTTTGGCACAATCAGCGAATGAAAATTAAACGTCTTCAAACTATATGAACATTTGGTCATTTTTTTCACATGACTATAGTAATGTATCATTGCTTTTGCACAAAAAAGCATTGAGTAAACCTTGCTAATCCAAATGGTATGCATTCAATTGCTATTGAATGATATTTCTTTCAAATGCAACTACTATATACATCCTACACACATGTGTATAGTGTAAATCCATACATGCTAAATAGAAAAAACCACAATCACGATAATCTGTCACACGTATATTAGACACATAATAGTTATGTGCAGTGCTTAATTTGAAGGGAATCCTGCCAGAACAGGATTCGGGACCTCTCAGAATTCGTGAGATTTGTTCCGGGACCTATTTTGGCCAGATCTGCTAGCATTCAGGCATTTGTCTAATTCTATCACTGTTTTGCAGTCGATACCGTAACCATTCTAATAAAAGTGATAAGAGCTTGATCAAGTTACGTATTCTCTGTAACTGATTATTTTCATACTGATATAAAGCTGTCATGTACGTGTCACGGATCCTCTTGAATAGGCAGAGACAAGCGCAAAGGTTGCAATAATCCACTTGTGTTTATTAAACAAACGCTTAGTTATTCAACAAAAACTGCCACGAGGGGCTAAACAATATTAAATACACTGGAGACACAGGAACAGGACACGCAACAGGATACATTGACGAAGAGGGTGGACACAGAAACGTGAGGGCTAAATACTAAAACACTGATTACAAACACAAGACAGCTGGACCTAAAACACTGACGTCACTTAAATCAAGGAGAACATGCAATACACAACAGAGGCACAAGAGGGAGGCAAAACACAACACATGAGGGAGCAAGGGAGGAAACACAGGGAATAAACTAAATCATAGTCCCTACGCCGGTCCACCCTGGACCGGACGTTATAGTACGGTAAAAGCGCAGAATCTTCATACGAGCTGAAACCAGTGTTGCCATGTCTGTGAACTTCCTGTGGGAGCACTATCCATATGGAAAAAAATATATAAATTGTCTGTAATGAAGAAATACTAGTTAAGAAATTAAGTGAATACACCATCCGTACCATGGTAGATGCAGACTGGCAAAGTGTGGCTCTAATGGGAAAGGGTGTACTGAGCTGCTGCATTGTGTTTTCCTATTTTTTTCAGTTTGTTCCGTTACCTCTGAACTTGCCAGATCCTTCTGCCTCTCGCAGGCCTATGTGTTCCGGGGACCTTCAAATTTACAAATTAGGCACTCGTTATGTGGTATTGTTGTCATACTGTAGTTGTCAGAAGGATAGACTTAAGCCGCTTTCCGACCAAGTAGTTACAGGAACGTAGTTAGTAGAACTGTTTAGAAGTGGACTGTTCCAATAACTACTCTCCCCGAAACCGGTTTTGCTATTTGCATTCGCACTGGTCAAGTGTCTATAGGAACTGGTAGGAGGGATAAGGGAGTGACGCAAGCACCGCAACAGGCTTTTATAGCGTCGTCACTAGACTTTAGTGTAGCGCCACATACAACAATTCACAGTTTAATGTTTGTAACACTGGGGGTATGATTGGAGATAAGTGTGTAAATCATCTTATGTATGCGGATGATCAGGTTGTTTTCAGTCCAAGTAGTGCTGGGTTCCTTCCGCGGCTTGCTGTTTGTTTGTTCAGATTACGAGGCTGAAAAAGACATCCAATACAATTTTATTTAAAAAATGTTGTGTTGATAATGTCCTAATAACGGAGTTAGAACCGCGGCATTTAAAAACTAGGCTGGAGTCATAGAAATTGAGTAGCTACTTAACACAGAAACACAAAAGGCTCCAGCATAATATGTAGCATTATACACAACAGACAGACGAAGCGACCGGCGTAATTTATAAGTTGGACCAATCAACGTGGACCTAGGAAAAGGGAAAATGGAAAGACCCTGATCTGGAGTAGGAGCTAAAAAGGTTATAGGAACGGCGGTGCGAGGAACTAAATAATCCAGTAATTTCTTCTATCAGAACACGAGAAAAAAAGGGTTATAGGAACGTTATGTTCTAGGAACTGCAAAAATCCCTGCGGTCGGAAAGCGGCTTTAGACTAGAAGGGGAACAATTCAAATTTCCTCACAATTTAGAGCAACCAATTGCAATTGCTGTCCAATTTAGGTGACAGCTATATGCAGAATGTTACATAATGTGGTATATGTGTAACTGTATGATTTACAATATCTACTGTAAATGTTTTTCTAAAATGCTGAATTGCTTTACAATATTTTATAGAGTGATGGAGCTGGAGGCTGATGAATCCCCACACATTGTTGTTATTATGTTGATGAGGCAGGATTCTACTTGACAGTCAGGAGACTTGGCCATAATTGGTCCAGTGGCCACTGTTCATGTGCCAGGCCAGCTTGGAGGGAACACTACAGTTTCAATCGTGTACTCAGTCACATTCCCAACATTGGGCTTGATAACACACAGGGATCTCATTCCTGAGAGGGGGCTGTTTAGAAATGACTTGTAGTTTGGGACAATGTAAATACTATTAAATACTATTCAAATACTATCAGGGAATGGTTTGTTGCCCACCTAGGTTTTCTGATGGAGTTTATCCCACCATACTCTCCTTATCTGAATCCCAGTGAGGAGTTGTATTCTGCTAGCCTAGAAATCTAGACGCACCCTAGCGGCAGCAAATGTAATTTGCAGCTAGGGTCAGTCTAGCAACTCTCCGTTGACTTGCGAGGAAATACCAAATTCTGGTCAGGCCAATCACATCGTGTATAGAGTCGGTGGGCGGCTTAACGTAATTACGGGAAAACAAAGTAGATGGCTGCTGCTGCTGGCGAACAGCTGTCTTTCGAATCGGCTTTGGCCGTGACTCTGGAAGACTGGAGTTAAGTTTTTTTTTAGAAAAGAACAGCACTAAAGTCATTCTTACAAAAGGAAGATGTGTTCGGAGTTTTGCCGACCAGATACTTTGTTGCTCTGGTTGGTTGTGGAATTTGAAAGACAGCTGTTTTCCCCTCGGATTGAGCCCTGCCAATGGTGAGTTTCCAGACCCAACATCTTGATGTGGGTTTGGCTTGTCAGGCTAGTATTCTGCATGGTGATGGAAGGTCTATGATCACTGTCCTCATGACCAGATGTCTTTACTGCAGGGGTGTCAAACCGGATCCACAAAGGGCCTAGTGTCTGCAGGTTTTTCGCTTTTACCTTGTACCTGAATGATTGAATGTCACTAATTAGTTAGGATCTCCCCTCACCTGGCAGTCTTAATAGTTCTTAATTGGGCACTAATTGATGGGAAAGACCAAAAACCAGCATACACTAGGCCCTCCGTGGAACCAGTTTGACACCTGTGCTTTACTGGGTGCAATGGATGTTGGTTGTGAGGAAATCACAGCAGATGCTTGTAAGGGTTGGCTGCGTAGTGTTAAACGATTTTCCCTCGTTGCATTGCAAGTGATGATATCCTGTGTAAAGCATATGAAATGTTGTGGCCAGTCAGACGAGAGATTGGATGACCCATGATGTTGATAAACATGCAGAATATCTTCGTTTTTAGTAGACATGTAGTTCCTGATTAATTTGATATTGTACACATTGTACCATCAACAAAGCATTTTCTCCCAAAGAACTGTCGCTCACTGAATGTTTTGTCCTTTTCTGACCATTCTCTGTTAACACTAGAGCAGATCCAGACTATTTTCACTTTAGCCCTACTTTAGCACACCTGATTCTACTAATTAGCTGGATGATGAGCTGAATTAAGCTAAATTGTTTGCAGTTAAAGTGAAAACTTACAGGATGGTAGATCTCCAGGACCAGGATTGCTGACCACTGCACTAGAGCTTGTTGTAAGGGAAAATCCCAATAGATTATCACTTTCTGAAATACTCAAACCAACCCTTCTGGCACAAACAACCAGTTCAGAGTCACTTAAATCCCCTTTTTGATGCTTGGTTTAAACTTCAGGAGATCAAACTGAACATGCTTTAATGCATTGAAATGCTGCCACGTGATTGGCTGATTAGATATCTGCGTAACTAAAGCACTATGGTTACTGGTCAAAAGATGTGCCCTAAACAGAGAACTGAGTGCCATATGCAAGTGTAACATATTCTTCAGTGTGGTGCCCTGGGGAGGAGGTGGAGGTGGAGAGCTGCGTGTCTGAGTTTAACTGCTGACACTTAAGTATAATGGGGACGGCGACTCACTTTTACAATGGCTTTATCGCCCTAAACCATTAACAAGTAGCAGGTGCAAGTGCAAACGCAGACTATTGCTGACAGAACAGTACAGACATCTCTTTTATCTCGTGTTCTGACACTGATAGAACAGCAAAGACGTTTCTATAATCTCCTGTTCTGACACTGATAGATCAGTACAGACATATCTTAACTCCTGTTCCGACGCTGATAGAGCAGTACAGACATCTCTTAACTCCTATTCTAACGCTGATAGAGCAAACTAGATGTCTCTTATCTCCTGTTCAGCAAAGACGTTTCTATAATCTCTTGTTCTGACACTGATAAAGCAGTACAGACGTATCTTAACTCCTGTTGTGACGTTGATAGAGCAGAACAGACGTCTCTTATTTGCTGTTCTGATACTTAAAGCGCAGAACAGACGTCTCTTAACTCCTCTTCTGTCACTGATAAAGATGTCTGTACTGTTCTATCTCCTTTTCTGGTGCTGATAGAACACTACAGACATCTTTATAGCCTTCTGTCCTGACCACCCGGACAGAGAGATAAGAGTTGAGATCTAGTAGAGAAGGGAGCTGGAATAGACACAAAGATGATGAGGGGCAGGGAGAGACAGATTGAAAAATTGAGAGATAAAGAGATGGAGAGCAACAGATAGTGGCAAATGGAGCACAAGATGAAAAGAGATGGAGAGAGAGATGGACAGAAAGAGAAACGAGGAAGGTGAGAGAGAACTGTGTGTCAGACACACCTGAAGTTACACACACAAGCCACACAATCCTCTCTCTTTCCTCATGTCCTTCTCATGTGTCTGTCCTTGTGATTAAGAAAGAAGACCAGACAATTATTATATTTTTATTTGGGACAGTGCACATTGATGAACAATCGTACACTTCTGTACATACTGTAAATGAGCCAGATTATAGTATAGATGCTAATTTTCATCTGTAGTCCCGAAACTAAGATGCATGTTTTATGGGTGACAGCAGAAAAGATAAAGAAACAGTAAACCACCTCAAAGATTGTGGATATGGCAGCATGAGTAACATCAGTGGCTGATGTTTAATGTACAGACTTTGTGTTATGCTAATTCATAACATGACAAGATATTGCTGGTTCACTTTTTTCCAATGTTTGGTGTGGAAAACACTTCCCACCTTTTTGAAATTGGGAATGTAGGATTGATTTATTGCTTCTTTTATACTGTCTGCCAATTACTCCAACAGCGGTTTGCAAACTCCAATGGAAGAGAAGATTGTCCATATTTTTTCCCTTCTTTCTCCGCTCATCCCACCTTCTCTGCTCACACAATGTCAGTAGACACATGATTAACTGCAGAGGGCGGATCTACACGCCACTGGCTGAGAGGAGGGAGGCCTCACCCTCTTTATTAGGTTAATGAATTATAATTACTGTTATGAATATAACCCTCTCTGGAGAAAGAGCACATGTCTGAGTTTGTGTGTGTGCACAGTGTACATGTGTTTGTCTATGTGTGCAACATGCTCTAGTCTATATGATAATTTATAAATCTCATCAAAATACATTTATCATGGTTCCGAGGCCCCTTACATACCCAGCTCTCGTGGAGCCACATTAAAAACACAAGGGAAAAGCAGGATAGCAGTATAAAAAGGCCATAGAAGAGTGCTGTATAATCTTGAACAACTACACAAGCTCAAACATACATTGTACGGTACTTGAATCGCAACATAATGCTTGATGAAGCACGAGAGGTACCTGGGTCTGAGGAAAATCTGTCCTATGGTAGCTGCATATGCATGCACTTGGTCAAATGTGATAGCAATTGGCACCTCTCTCTAAGGTAGCAAATTAGATTTTCCAGAGGAAATGCTAGTCCCTAGTGACTAACATTGGGTGGTCCACAAATCAGCATGAGCTGAGTGAGCGATCTGAGGTAAACTGAACAAGCAAGTTGATGCCCTAGTGTACAATGCTACAACAACCTCTGGGACTACCTCAGATTTCTATCACTTAAGTCAAGAATACACAATACTATCAGGCAAAAAAAGTCTGAAGAGAGAATAGGTAACTGTCTCGGTTTATCCTTTGAACCACTCTATACACTGGCAGAACTGCCAATCCATAATGCCACTGAACACATTTTTGATGCACAGTAAGCAATTACTATTAACTGTCTTGCTCTAGGGTAGAACTACATATGTTTGATTTTTGTAATTTAGCAGATGCTTTTAAACAGAGCAACATACATTGAGGACAGGGACATCCCCCTCAAAGACACAACAACATTTGGCACAGTCGGGAATTGAACCGACAAATGTTGTGTACAAGTCTGACTCCCTAGCCACTGAGCCAATAAATTCAACTTTTTTTAATGCACAGTCAGTGTCCTAGCTAATCATTTCTAGTGATGCTGTTGTCTGCAATTGGTGGCAGGTATTGAGAGAATCTGTGAAACACATTTGAAAAACATGTATCTAATGCCATTTTCTGAGTGATAAAATATATCAAATCATATAGCAAGCAATAATTGTAATTTTTATTATTTAAAATAATAATTAAACAAAAGTAAACAAAGCCAAAAATCCAATAATCATATTCCAGATCTTCAACTCTAATATAATCAATCATTCCATCATTAGTTATCATTCAATATCCACAATACTACCATTAGAAAACCTACTGTTGACATACGGCCGCATAAATAGAACAGATCAACTACTGGTTACCATTGCTCACTAACATTTAGTCAAACATTATGAAGGACAGAGCTGCGTCTAGTATAGTTTTGCATTCAGAAATGAAAGATACTTATGAATAGCTATTTATCATTATCATATTAACTGATAATCCAGTTAAAAGCTATACAGAACAGTCAAAGGTATGGACACATTTCTTTACACCATTCATTTAAAAGCATAATTAGGACGGAAACGCCACTTTTAAGACTTTCCCTATTTTTGGTTTTAGTCAAATAGCCTTTTGAACGGGAGTGATAGGGGCACTAATATGATAGCATCAAAATCACAATTTTTAAAACACTAAGAAGGATCGACACAACATGAAACTTTGCTCAAAGTACCACCAGGGGCTGTACGCATGAACTCGAGCATTAATCTGAATTTTGACTTGTGTACATTAAAAAAAAAGACCATAGGTAAAATTTTGGTGAGAGTTACGCTTTAATGAAATGATGTGCCTCTATTTTGTTTTAGACTCTTCTAAAATCTAATATTTATCATTCATGCACAGTGCATTCAGAAAATATTCAGAGCGCTTCACTTTTTCCACATTACACCCTTATTCAGAAATTTATTCAATTCATGAATTCCCTCAAAATTCTACAAACAATACCCCATAATGACAATGTGAATGAAGTCTATTTGAAATTTTTGCTAATTTACTATGAATAAAAAATTAAAAAGTCTTTACAGCCTTTGACATGACACTCAAAATTGAGTTCAGGTGCACCCTTTTTTCACTGGTCATCGTTGAGATGTTTCCACAACATGATTGGAGTCCACCTGTGGTAAATTCAGTTGATTGGTTATGATTTGGAAAGGTCCAACAGTTAACAGTGCATGTCAGAGCACCAACCAAGCCATGAAGTCCATGTAATTGTCTGTAGACCTCCGAGACAGGATTGTACCATTTTTTATAACTTTGCTAAGATTTCAAACACACTTCCTTCACATTGTCATTATGGGGTATTGTTTGCCGAATTCTGAGGGAAATAATGAATTTTATCCATTCCGGAATAAGGGTGTAACATAACAAAATCTAGAAAAGGTGAAGCGCTGTGAATACTTTCCGGATGCACTGTACAACATATCTTCAAAGTGTATTGGTCTCATATGTAGCTCACTGGAAAGAAGAGAATGGTGCTTGCAATGTCAGGGTTGTAGGATTGTTCATGAATGCACTCACTGACCTATGTGGCAGTAGAATAGAGCATCTGCTAAACAACTTAAAAATAATTGTGCAAATGGCTTTCCTATAAGGAAGGACGGATGAAAGACTGAAGGCTGCAGAGAAGAGCATTGTATAAGACGACCAATGTGAATACTTGTTTACCAAACACCAACCACACAGGCTCTTTTTCTCACACACATTGATAGAACTTAAAATCCTTTAGTGTTATAATGGCTAAAAGAAAGATAGAAACTGAAAATACGATTTGAAGTAATAAATAGGAAATGAAAGAAAGTAAATACACTCGAACCCAACGAGGGAAGAAAACAAAGACCAATTTTACTGATATGAGGAAATTCCAGAGTCTAAACTCTCCAGGGTAAGAAAGCGACTAAGATGAAGAGAGGCCCGGGTAGAGAAAATCACAATAAATATTTATAATGATAAGTAACACTGAAGGAGATAAATATTAAACACTCTGTGGTCTGGACTCTGTCTGTGTGTCTATGTGCGTATTAATGTGGGAATGTGTGGACGTGTTTGTGTGTGTGTATGTGTCATAGAAAGAGTGTGTGTGCGTGAGTGCATTTATCTGTGTGCTTGTGTGAAGCTTTGGTCGATTGTGGGTGGCTGCAAGAAATGGCATTCAGTAAAGTATTGAGTAAAAGTTATACGTGCACAAATCATAATAATCTGAATCATACATATTAACCCAAACAAAGCCTTTCCATTATATTTCAAGTGATAGTTTGGCACTTTTTAAAACCACTGGGAAAAAGGAATACTCTACATAACTTTCCATTTACATACGTATAACAAATTATTTGTGCCTGGCTCTTTGGTAAATCCTTAAGTCTGTAAGGCACCACCCCCTGGTAACAATAGTTTCCACACATCTACATTTAAATCATTCTGCTTTTTCTATTGATTTCAGTCTTATACTGCCATTATTAAAGTTATTTGTGTGAACAATAAAGTTGTAAAATGCATTAGGAATGTCTAAAACCAGTCAGACAAATGAAAAGCCAATGATTTCCCAGATGCTGCTTCACAGACACATCTGACCTCCTGATTGGGAGCTGCTGTGATGCTGCAGGGCCTTCAATGCAAACTGGATATCACCAGATTGTTCAGAAAAAAAACTAATACAAACATATATACTGCAGCTCCTGACATAGAGCCACAGTCGTGGTCAAAAGCTGAGAATGAATCAAATACTGATTTTCACAAAGTCTGCTGCCTCAGTCATAATGATGGCAATTTGCAAATACTCCAGAATGTCATGAAAAGTGATCAGATTAATTAAGCCCTGCCACAAAAGGACCAGATGTCATCATGTACGTGATTGTCTCATTTACACAGGTGAGAGTGTTGATAAAGCCAAAGCTAGAGATCACTCTGTCATGCTGATTGAGTTAGAATAACAGACTGGAAGCTTTAAAAGGAGGCTGTTACTTGAAATTATTCAACTTCCTCAACCATAGTTATCTGCTAATTTCTTTGCACAAAAGTGCTTCACAGACAAGGATATTGCTGCTAGTAAGATTGCACCTATATCAAGCAGAGAGGTTCAATTGTTGTGAAGAAGGCAACAGGGTGCCCAAGAAAGTCCAGCAAGTGCCAGGACCGTCTCCTAAAGTTAATTCAGCTGTGGGATCGGGGCACCATCTATGCAGAGCTTGCTCAGGAATGGCCGCAGGCAAGTGTGAGTGCATCTGCAAGACTAAGGAAATGATAGTGGACTTTAGGAAGCGGCAGAGGGAGGGTCTTGCCCCCATACACATCGATGGAGCTGAAGTCGAGAGAGTTTCAGAGTTCAAGTTCCTCTGTGTGTTCATCAGTGATGACCTCACATGGTCCCGTCAGACAATCTCGGCAACAAAAACTGCCCAAAAGCGCTTATACTTTGTCTGCCAGGATTTTAATAAACTTCTACAGGTGCACCATTGAAAGCATTCTTTCAGGTTGCATTACAGCTTGGTACGGCAGCTGCTCCGCTGCTGATCGCAAGGCCCTTCAGAGGGTGGTGAAGTCAGCGGAGCGCATCATAGGCTGTTGTCTCCCCACCGTGCAAGGCATCTACCACAAGCGATGCCTGAGGAAAACACAGAACATCTTAAAAGACCTTCTCACTGCTGCCATCTGGTAGACGTTACCGGAGCATCAAATCACGGACTACCAGACTAAAAAACAGTTTCTTTCCGCAGGCCATTCAGCTGCTTAACATGGAACATTGATTACAATCATTTCTTGAGCCCTGTCATTCTCTGGTCACTTTATCCACTCTACATCTGAGTCTCAGAATTCAATGCACCTTTAAAAAGAAATTTCCTGCCATATTTATAATATTTATTACTTCTGCTGTTGTACACTCCGGATCACTGTTCAGTACATAGTGTATTGCTATTATTATTATTGTTATTATTGTCTTAAAATTTCTTCATATTGTATATAATCTTTTTAAGCCCACTGTGTAGATGTGTCGAGCCATGTCACAAGAATTTATCTGCATAGGATGATGTGATATCATTCAATGCATATGACAAATAAACAAATTTGACTTTGACAGTGAGGCAAAGACTTTGAGAAAAAAAAACATATTTCTCCAGAAAAAAACATCAGGGACAGACTGATATTCTGCCAAAGGTACAGGGATTGGAATGCTGAGGAATGGGGTAAAGACATTTTCTCTGACGAATCCCCTTTTCAATTGTTTGGGCCATCCGGATAACACCTTGTCCGGAGAAGGCAAGGTGAGCATTACCATTAGTCCTGTGTCATGCAAACAGTAAAGCATCCTGATACCATTCATGTGTGGGGTTGCATTTCAGCAAAGGGAGTGGCCTCACTCACAATTTTTCCTAAGAACACAGCCATGAATAACGAATGGTACCAACACATCTTCTGAGAGCAACTCTTCCCAACCATCCAAGAAAAGCTTGGTAACGGCCAATGAATTTTCCAGCACGATGGAGCACCTTGCCAAAAGTCAAAAGTGATTAAGTTGCTCTAAGAAAAAAATATCAACATTTTGGTTCCATGGCCAGGAAAATCCCCAGACCGTAATCCTCAAACTTAAAATTGTGTACTTGTGGTCGATCTTCAAGTGGCGGGTAGACAAACAAAAGCCCACAAATTCTGACAAACTCCAAGCATTGGTCATGCAAAAATGGGTTGCCATCAGTCCGGATGTGGCCCAGAAGTTAATTGAGTCAACACTGCAAATATTGCCTCTATGCATAAACTTACTGTAATTGTCAATAGACACCTTTGACATGGAATGTTTGTAAGTATATTTCAGTTTACCGTAGTGACTACTGGCAAAATGATCTAAGAGATCTAGAAAACTATGTAGATACCAATACTTGTGCCATTCTCAGAACTTTTAACCACGACTGTACACCATGAAAAACAAACATATCAGCTGTACAGGAGATGGCAAAACTCTGAATCATTTTTACACAAAACACACAAATTGACACAAGGCCCTCTGAATGACCAAATCTTTAATCTACTGCATCTTGGTTAAAAGGAAAAACTTAAACCGGAAGTAGCTGTGATGCACATAAATGCAGATCTGATCAAATGAAGCAGATACTCACTACTAATCTGATAACATTGACATGTTCATAATAACTATCTTTACTGGCTACATTAAACAACAGTATCCATGGCTTTATTCTGACAGTAATCATACCCCTATACTAACCAGAAGCCCTATATTAGGTCACATCCTCACTGATCTAAAGATCAGAGATTTTGCAACAAAAAAAGGTCACAAACCTAGTTGCCTACAATCAAGGTTTCTACAACATCCAACAAGCCATCAAGCAGGGAGTGTGAAACAAAAATACAGTAGTTTGAAGTGAGTCCTGTACAGCAGCTGTGACAATTATATTACCAGACTTAAAGATCTTCTTGATCACTTTTAAACTGTGGCTCATGTGTATTAGACACGTTACAGCGGTAGTCTAGTTTAATCTTAAAAATGTATATTACTATGCCAGTTCCAATTCTAGTGGGATGTGGCAGGGTTGGAGCTGAGTCCTCCGTGTTGGTGTCAGAGTTGAGGAATGAGACCTTATGACTACATCTGGATAGTTAAAGACATTAGTTAACTGAGTTAAGTCAGTTCCATTGCTCATTAACAGGGTGAACAGTTTATGGGTGACTGAACTGCTTATGTGCGACTGAGTTCTGTTAGAATCCAATGGGCCTTCTTCCTGCATTTCTGGGTGTACAGGTCCTGCAGAGCTGGCAGGTCAATCCTGGTGATGTGCTGCACTGTCTTGACTACACAAACTGTAGAGCCTTGCAGTCAAGCGAAGTGCTGCTGCCTTGCAAGGCGGTGGAAACATAGCTAGTCAGAATACCCTCAATAGTGCATCTGTAGATGTTGGTGAGTACCCTGGAGTTCATGCCAAACTTTCCTAACTAGTGGAGGAAGAAGAGAGATCTCCTGAGCTTCTTGACGATGATGGTGAAGTGGTGAAACAAGGCCAGGTCATCGCTTATGTTGACCCTGAAGGAACCTGATAAGGGACCTGATGCTGCTGACTAACCACTACAGCACTGTTAATGTGGATAGGGGTGTGGCCTCCCCCTGTTCCTTCTTGAAGTCCACATTTAGCTCTTTCATTTTACTGAGGGTTGAACTGAAGGTTGTTGTCATGACACCATGTCATCAGTCAATTCAACTCTTAATAGGACTTCTCCTTATTGTAGGAGATCAGACAAATGAGGGTGATGTTATCAGCAAATTTAACAATGATGCATTTGAGATGTGTGGGGCCATGTAGTCTGGGAACAGGGATTAAATGAGGGGCTGAGTATGTAGCCTTTGAGGCTCTGCTGCTGAATATCACTATAGTAGAGGTGTTAATGACCGTCCAAGCCACATGAGGTCTGCTCGGCAAGACGTCCACGATCCACACATGGCAAGTTTGAGTCTCAGATCCCGAAGCTTTGCTGAACGCTTGTTGGGCACACTAGTGTGGAATGCTGAACTGCAATCAATATAGAGCATCCTGGCACTTTCTTCAGTCAAGGTGAAAGAGAACAAGATGGAGGGTAGGTGTGATGGCATCTTCTACAGACCTGTTTGATGTGTGGGCGAACTGGAGCAGGTCTAATATTGCATGCAGGGAGACAGTGATGTGCATTTTGGCTAACCGCTTGAAGCACCTCTATGACAAGTGATGTGCTACAGTACATGACCTTAGTCATTTGGGCAGATGAGTTTAGTTTTTTGGAGACAAGGACAGTGGTGGTATTCTTAAAACGCGTAGACTACACTACATACTGAAACATTGATAGATTGAAAATATCAGTCTGGACATACCTTGAGACCACAACCGGTAATAATGTCCTGTCCAGGGAATTAATACTGCTGATGGATCTGCCCTAGGTATATATAATGGGCAGCCTTCCCAAATCATCTGCACATTCAAGCCTGTAGTGTTGCACTCAAAGCGTTATAGAAAGTTTCCTTTCCTCTGGAATAAAATGTCTGAGTTCTTTATCCATTTTCGCATTCCACACGTTCCTAGTGGGCCCTGGTAGAGAAATTGCATTTTTTTCCTGCATTGCCACTTTGCTGCCATCATTGTCTTTTTTAGTTACCAGTTTGTTCTGTACTCATTCAAGCTACAGGAGTTTAAGGCTGCTTTCTGCTCTTTAAGCATGCCACAGCTTTCACCATCAATTCGCAATCTCTAATTGAGGAATAATTGGACAGTCATCTGTGGTTCATAATCTCTTTGTTAATAATCCAGTCACTGCCTTGATATGATCTTTCATGTTATCTTCTATCTTTTCTCAGAATATCTGTCACTCCGTCATGCTTGAAGGCAGCATCTAATTGGTCCGTATATCGCAGGATTTTCCTTTTCACAAGCTTCCCTTATTTTAATCTCTTCCTAAGTGGGGAGCAGGATTGATGTATGCAGCTGAGTGGAAATGTGCTCTAATATTTCAGAAAGACTCTATTCAGATTGGGGATGTTAAAATCACCATCCACAATAAAGGCAGTCACCGGACTTAAAGTCTGATGCCAGTTGATAGTTTGAAACATACTGTCTTGTGCAGGGAAATACAACAATGTGAGAATGACTGATGTAAGCTCAATTCAGCACTCCAGTTATAGTCCAGGTAAGATGAACCAAGGGATGACACTGAAATTAATGTTCTTGATGAAGGATATTGCATTTCTAATGTCCAGTAGTGACTGTTGGTCATATAAAAACATGTTAAAGTACAGCACAATTACTACATAAAAAACAATAAAAGTAAAATTCAAAGTTGATTGAAAGATTGGCAAATGGCGAACATTGTCAAAAAACCATTATGATAGCAAAAACAAAGTAGATCAATAAACTATAGTGTGGAAAAATAAATTTAGTCACTATAATGACAATCAATGGCTATAATTTTCCCTTTCTTTTGGTACTTTATTATTTATTTATTTTTACCTTTATTTAACCAGGTAAATTGACTTAGAACTAGGGCTGTAACAACAAATTGATGAAATCGATAAAAATAGATTATTAAAATTGTTGGCAACACATTTCATTATCGATTCGTTAGGTCTATGTGGCTGCTCGCTGTGTGGTGGAGCTACGTCGATTTAAGAAAGAAAAAACATTGTAAACTGTCTGACTGAAATATTCGACATAATGGCAGAACTTCACTTTAAATTCAACAAAAAACGTTTTACGTGCAAACTCTGTAAAACATAAATGGAATGGCACCGGAGCACGACCGTAATGAGGGAGCACTTGAAAACAGGTTGGCGCGATAAACAAAGGGCAATCAACAGCAGGGTAAGTTAATATAAGCATTCATTGCGTTTTTAAATGAGGAATATTTCCTCCCACAGCAGGTAGTACTTATTTATCAAATAGCTGGTGTTTGGTTGCGATCCAGCTTATTAAATCAAATCCACTTCAACATTGCACGACAAGTGTATTTAACTAGCTGGCTAATTAATGTTTTGTGGTAGAACAGACGCGGTAGAGCTAACGTTAATCTATCAAGCTCATTTAACACTACCCCCAAAAGTGAACAAACAGAAAGAGTTATAGTGCAAAACTAATTTAAAACACAAACCAGATCTTACTATTACAGTATTACAACTTATGCTAACCTTGTACCTCTTCGGAGGATGCTAGTTTGTTAAACTATGTGATTTACATTTATCGTTTTTCCAACTACTGTTGCGCACAGTGGAAACTGCAAAGTCCGTTTCAAAATAAAAGTCATACTAAATTCAAAACAGTAAATAAGTCAAAATAAGCTTAATCAGGTAAAATACATATAGCAACAAAATTACTAGGCTATTCAACAGGCCTAAGGTTATATACAACTATGTACTAAAATAGCTGTCTCTATAATTGTTTTGTAGACACAATTATTTTAACTTCTCAGGTCCATCTAAGCAAGGTAAAAAATACCAGATTTTTCACCTTACTATAGGAATGAGCATATCTTTTGCACATGTTTTATAGCACACATTTAGGTCTGTTATGTATTAAAATTGTCAATTCGGAATAACACAAATATTTTAAAGTAAAGTTATGGAAATATTTGTTAGTCTGTTTATCCGATTCATCGATTAATCGAGGAAATAATCCACAGATTAATCGATTATCCAAATAATCGTTAGTTGCAGCCCTACTAAGAACAATTTCTTATTTACAGTAATGACCTGGGAGCAATTAGGTTAAAGTGTCTTGCCAAGGACACAATGACATTTTGACTAAATCGGGAATTGAACTGGCAACCTTCTGACCACAAGTCTGACTCCCTAACCACTGAGCCATCTTTACTTTTTCCCCATCAGGCAGCTCACTCAGGTATAGTTTGTCCGAGCAACAGCAGGTTCTCCCTCATTAGGTTATATGCCTCTGTCCACACTAATGTGCTAGATATACATTTTATATGATAAAGGTCAGTAGCAAGGTTTAAATTGTAGCTTTCCTGTCATCACGGTCAAAGATAAGAGAAAGACAACTGGTGTGCATGATGTGATGGTGAGTGGGCGCAATCAAATAGTCAAATAACACTTTTTCTTCACACGTCAATAATTTCTTTAAAAAATCTGTTGATATGACATTGTTCTTGACAGCGCCCACTGTCAAGAACAGTGCTTAACCAATCAGAGTTAACCAATCAATCTGGTCATGGCTAGAAATGATGCAGCTCATGTCAAATGGACGTCGTACTTCGAAACCAAACTAGGCATTTCAGATGATATCAGCTAGCTAACTAAATAGCTAGCTAACTAAAGCTGTGGCTAGTAAGTTATCTTATGTAGATGACAACAACAGATGGCAGAAAGTAAAAACCACTGCTAAGGAAGACATGTTTATTACAATAGGTGAGCGACACACACGCACTGCAAACGAGTTGTGTCGACGTGGTTGTAGCTTCAGTGACTTGCTTCCCAATAGGGCAGCCCATATACTGCTGTTGTATTACTATGTTCTAGATAACTAACATGGCCAATGTTTTCTAAATTAAACACCTATTTCAAATAAGATACCAGCCCAACTTAAAAATATGACTTGATGCTGCTTGCACTCATACCAATGTAGCTAATATCATTGTGACTGAAGCACTCCATTATATTTTTCACTGAAACTACTGTAAGGTAAACCCCCCTTTTTCTAGCATAATACAATTTTTAGGGCTCTTATGAGAAGAACTGAATTAAGAAGCCATTTTATGTATTTTTGGGGCTTTTGTATAGGATTTGCATAGACATTCTGCTAGCAGTAAGACATTCTGCTAGAATTCTCTTAAAAGGAATATCATATGGTTGATATGTTTCCAAATGATAAAAAGAAAATCCAAAATATACGGACTAGGGCAAATATAGAGTTAAATTTGCATGTTGTGACAAGAAACCTTACATTATTCCACCACAAGTTTCTATACAAAATGGTTACTCTGACTTATCCAATGAACAACTACAATATTTGTTTTAGAATAGCTTGCTCTACATAGTGTCGAGAGTTAACAGGGTTCAGATGACAGTGCCAATAGGAAAGTTGTTATAATCATACACAGCACATATTAGGTATGCATTTCAAAGCACATTTGTATGGAGGGCCAAGCCTGCCAAAATAATTAAAAAAAAAATAAGTGCATCAATACAAATATGTATACATAAAAATATCCATAAATATATAATATTTATTAATCAATATTATTTCCCTATTTATTTATTTCTGTATTTATCTATTTTTATATTCATTTATTTACATATTCTTTTATTTCTGTATTTATTTATTTCCATATGTATCTATTTCTGTATTTCCACATCCTTAAGCTAATGAGGGGGCGGGACTTAATCTTTCAGCCATAGCAATTAAGCCAACATCAGGAGGTAGAAACAGATTGTGAACATAAAAAACTCAGTTGGGGATATACTAAGAATACAACACAGGGTTGGTTTTTAGGATACAGGATTGTTTCACCAACCCCAAAAAGAGATGCAATGTCACAAACAGACAGTCCTGCTAACAAATAACTTTCCACAGCATACACTGGCAACAGGGGCAGTGGCAGGGTATGGCCTGGTTGGGCTACAGCCACACCAAGACTCGTGTTAGCCCCACCATGGAATATCAACTGTGCTGACTTACATTTTTTGTGGCTTCGGTGTCACCTATTGTGATCCGTTAACTACCATAGCTTGCTCTCTCGCTCTGTTTCTGTGTGTGTGTGTATTTCTGAGTGTTCACGACAATGGAACATTGCATTGGCAGTTCTATTTTTTGATGAAATGGGTAGGCTACAATGTAGAAGAGAGAAACTGGAACTGGTATCTGATCCTATTAATGCTAGAATCAATCTTCAAAAACAAAATATAGTACCAATATTTTTGGATCGATCTGCCCACCCTATTGGGTGTGTAGTCGACAGGTTTACTAGACAAAGTGAACAAGTTGAAATAGCGTGAATAGCCTATTGCCTAAACTCAGTATTACTGACTGTCCACGTCTGTTGCTCTTGATGTAATTTTGTTTGTGAAAAAATAAGAGAGTCATTCCAGTGTGGTATTTCTAGCAACTGGGATAGGTGTTATGCTCTATTCTACTGTATAGTGTATGTATTAGGTTAGTGAAAGATTGAGTTATGTGGAACAATAAAAATATATTAAAACAAAGGTTTTAAAAACAATGGTTATGCATACATTATACATACCATGCTAGCCTATAAAGATTGCTCTATAACATCAAAACTAGAGCTTGTGCCGAATCATGTGCGATGGATAAATGTTCACTAGGACATGTTTAATCCAAATATAGTCTCAAATTCTCAGGCACTTGAGGCAGTATAGCCAACAACACAAAAACAAGGACCCACATCACTGTCCATAATTGCATATGCTCACAATTTTATTAATTATATGAACTACTGTTTAGACAACTTTTATATCTATCTGAATGTTTAACATTGCCCTCAGATTTTATCCTTATAATGTCCAAGCAAAGTAAAAGTGGGCTGATCAAGTGGATCATTTTGTCTGTTTTCAGACAAAGATGGAAATACTTTATTTATCTCAGCTAAAACCCAATTAATCTCTAGGTCCATGGAAGCAGCACTGCTGTCTGCATTACTTTAGCAATGTTATTTATTCTGTGAGTACAATTTGTGATGGCAAGTGTGTTTGTTAAAGACACTTATTACTGTGTCTTTAAGCAACTGGAGTTGCAACAAAGACTGTAGTTTTGAATTCAGCCAACAGTTTTGATTGGATAATTTACATATGGTTGTGATCATGCCCCTATGGGAATGTTGCTCAGGTGTGGTGTCAAGACACAATAGATTTATTAATCTCTTCTGTCATACTCCTTTTTTACCTTCTTATTTAGATAAAACATTTTAGAAATGACATTGGGTGGCATTTGAAAAGACCATCTAAGATGTTTTGGTACTTTAAGTCTTTTACTCCAACTTTCTTTGGTCAGTATAAAATCCTTTTCTTATTGATTTTAGACTTGATCATACCTCCAGTGTCTTCCAAAGATGCAGCAGAGTTTTTTGTAAAATTGTGCCAGAGTCGGATCCCCCCTATGTAAATCAAATTGTCTTTAGTTGGGCAAAGTGAGTTGAATGGGAGAGTGACATTGGTTCCCGTTTTTGTGTTGCTGGCTACAGTATATTGCCTCAAGAATCTGATGATTTGAGACTACATTTGGATTAAATACATCCTAGTGAACATTTATCCATAGGAAATGATTCGCCATGAGCGATAGTATAGTTTTTATAGACCAATCTGCATATGCAATTATGGCCTACAGTGAGTTTAATGGGAAAGTGACGTGGGTCCCTGTTTTTGTGTTGCTGGCTATACTTTCTGAAGTGCCTGAGGATTTGAGACTATATTTGGATTAAACACATCCTATTGAACATTTAGTAATAGCACAAGTTTTGGCATGAGCGTTTAGTTTTTAAGAGAAAATACATTTTATAAAATGTAGTGTACTGTCACGGTTGGGAGGAGATAGGTGTCACACGCAGAAGTGTAATGTGAATAAGGAGTTTTACTGAGGAGTTAGTTCAGCAGAGACAGAACTGTATTTGTACAATATGAAAATAAAGGTGGCTATATATAGTGGCCATAAACATTCAAAATACATATGAGAACAGGAACAAACAACTGATCTCATACTTCTACGGGGGTCTACTTGTATAACATACAGAATAAACCAGACAGCGGTAAATATATAACGGTCACAAAAAACTCTTAAACAGAGCACGGAATACTCAGCGATACTAGTAACACGTAACAGTAGAAATGCAATAAACCACAACCTCATTAGGCTTTCTAACGCTTTATTTGATTATAATTCACTAGCTTTAAAATTAATTTACAATGAGTATTTAATGCATTAGAATGAGCGCTGTTATTTTAAAAAACAAAATCTTCGTTTGTGTTGCTAGCAAAATATAGTGTTGCTGAAAGAACGGAAATAATTCCTACACTACAGGGTCAACTTCTTTGTCATTAGATGCTGATTACTGCAATAAACTTTCAGCCAGACCCTCCACACAAAAAGGTAAATAATCAAAGCTAACATTTTCAGCTAGGTTAGCCAAGACTCTCAAATCTCTGAAAATCTCTGAGTTGATTTTCACACTCTGATACCAATCAACCAATGGGAAAATTGTAACACCGTGACATACTTTGATTGACAGACTCCTCATTAGCTTAAGGATGTGGAAATACAGAAATAAATATATACGGAAATAAATATATACAGAATTAAAATAATATGGAAATAAATAAATAGAAAAGTAAATAAATACAGAAATAAATTATCAAGGAAATAAATACATTGTCACATCCGGCCCTGGGTGGGCTGGAGTATTGGACTTTTAGTTACACCCCTTTTGGTTTATGTTAGTTCGGTCACTTGTGTATATGTATGTCTTTGTTATTATTCAATGCATTGCATGGTGTTTTATTCTTCCAGTTGTTCTGTGTCTATGTTTGAGTAGCTTCCCTGTGTGTGTCCTTGTTTAGGTTGCTTCCCTGTGTGTGTACTTGGTTAGGTTGCTTCCCTGTGTGTACTCGCTTGCTCCCTCATGTGTTTTGTTTTGGTTCCCACTTGTGTTTGTTTCGATCATTGCATTATGTTATGGGTCTGTTTTGGGTTATGTCATTGGTTAATATGCTCCCAGGTTTTTGCGTTAGTCCTCGTTTGTATTAGTATTAGTTTGTGTGTTTCTGTCATTCCCCTGTTGGTTATTGTTCCTGTTCATCGTCCTCTATGTTGGTGTGCGGTTCAGTTTATAAGTAGTCCCGTTTCGGCCCCTCGTGGCAGTTTTGTTTTCCGAGTCCTACTAATAAATAAAGTAGTGTTATTATTGCATTCCTTCGTGCCTGTCTCTCCATCCACTATCCGGGAAGTGACATACATAGGGTAATAATATTGACTAATAAATGTGGAATTGTATATTTGTATGTTTTTATGTATATTGTTATGTCTAAATATTTTTATTGATTCTAATATTTATTTATTTCTTATTTGGCAGACTTGGTCCTCCATACATTTGCACATGTAAAATGCATGGAATATGTATCATGTGGTAATGCTCCATCATGTTTTAAATCTATTACACAGTAAATATTGAACTGAAGCTAGACTTAAAGATTTTAATTTCAACTCAAATCGCAATCGCAATATCTGTCAACAAAAATTGCAATTAGATAATTTCCCTAAATTGCTCAGCCCTACTATGAACAACAATCAGGTGAATTAAACGAAG
Organism: Umbra pygmaea; assembly: GCA_016801145.1. Classification (NCBI taxonomy): domain Eukaryota; kingdom Metazoa; phylum Chordata; class Actinopteri; order Esociformes; family Umbridae; genus Umbra; species Umbra pygmaea. The sequence continues at coordinate 51,435 of JACXGM010000081.1, forward strand.
ACACGTACATGGAATAATGGAATAATAGTACAACATATCCATGCCTATCCACACGGTGGAACCAGACCCCTTGCAACCATGAAAAGAACACATGACAGCAACTAATCAGGGGGATTTCTGGGAGTGCACTGTAATCTAATGTTATAACAGATATTTTTTTGTAAATATTTTTATATATATACAGCACATGGAGATCTAAAAATCTAAAATGAAAGTACATGTTAACTTGTAAATCAATATCGACAAAAAAAAGTTTGTGTTTGTATTGGTTTGAATCTCTGTCGAATGTCTAGATGTAGGTAATATATCTCAACAGCAGCTTTTTGTAATCTCCGGAACATTGCAAAATATGTGAAAGCTTTGATCAAGAAATTATGCAGAAAAGTGAATCCAAGTTTTGTTACCTCAAGATTAGAACTACACATACGCTGTGTTCACAAGATGCAGGCCTCATTAATGTTCCTAGAATGTTTCAAACAACTTTATGAAGTGCTTTCTCTTATAGAGCTCTACGTTTGCGGAGTAATCTGCCAAACCATGTGTGAGTCGCAGACTCAGTCTCAACAATCAATTCTATGCTGAAGACTCATCTCTTCAGTTAGTTCTATGATATTGTCTGGCCCAAGGGGCTAAAGGTAAATGGCGGCACTGTTTGAGGAACCACCCATGCTTGCTTGCCTGTAGACTTCCCTCTCTCCACTGGGAAATCCTCTCTCTAGTGCCAATTGGGACCGAGTCACTTGCCTGCTCAGGTTGCCGCATGATGCCCTATGCTTGTGGGATGGGAAGCACTGTGGACTATACTTGACCCTCCTTCAGGGTGGTTGAGGTATGTTGGTGTCCCTTTGATGGTGTGGTCTTGGCAATGTGGGTGGGTCTGAATCATGCCTGCTTGGTCCTGCCCAAGATGTTCTTTGTGCAGGACGATGTCTCCCCGCCTCAGTCCCCAGATATTATGCTGCAATATTTTATGTTGATTGAGGAATAAGATTATTCAGTCCTTTCTCAGTCACCAATTATGATTCAGTGGTTTATATATTTATTTTTGTGGTCAGAGTTATATATTGAGGTGCTAGACCTAAGGCATGCCCATTCTAACGTTTCTGATGTCATGTTGATCCTAGGAGGACTCAAAACCTTGGAAAATGCTTCAGGACCACACTGTAAAAAGTCGTTCGGTGCTATTGTCCGTATGACTTCATTTTAAAAACTATATTTATTCCAATAAATTAATTTATTTTTCGTTAAAATGTGAATATTTTCGTAACTCAATATTTTCTACAATAAAATTAATTTCTATGGACTTCACTATAAATTGATTTAACAAAACTCATTTTAAAAGTTTGTATCAGATGTAAAAAGACACGACCCGCCCATTTTCGCTCCTTTTGCCATTTCCCAGCATGCTTTTCTGCACGTTTTCTTCTTAAGAATTGTTTGTTTTCAGGTATGATCTGCTTTATGCATTCATGTATTGATTACTAAATTAATCTTAATCTTTACCTCTGAAACGAAATAGAAAATGTAAGTGGTTTAATTTATTGCAACCATTACTGAGAAGAGTGTTTCCATATATGTACTGTAGTTAGCGATCTTGTTTAACGTATTCCACCAACGTCAAGTTTACCTAATAATTTAGCTCACACTAAAATGTTTATTTCTAGTTTTTCCCAATGTAAAAAAGACAAGAAGTTTGCTAAACCTACAAAAGGTGGTTGGAAAATGTTGTCTTAATTTTTTTAAGTTATATATAAGTAACAGTTTTTACAGTGCATGTGGCCTGATGACTCCTTCCTGTCTCTTGTCTTGTGTCCACCTCACTATGCTGTTGCCAACATTACTGCTGCTGGTGATTACGTTTTCTGCCTGGCGACTCCAGGCTAAATCTCTAGAGTGCATCCCGTTGTCTCTGCCCATGACCACCAAACTGTGTATATGGTACACACAACTGTGGTCACAGCCAACCCATTCCCATCTTTATTTATGGACACTCATTTAATACTGATTAACAGCGTGGCCTTAATACAGTAGGCCATGTACCTTCCAGTTTCCCCACCCACTACAGCCAGAAGAGGACTGGCCACGCCCTTGAGTCTGGCCCCTCTCTAGGTATTTTCCTAGGTACCACCTACTAGGAAGTTTTTCCTAGCCACTTTGCATCTATTGTTTCTTACTCTTTGGGGATGTCACAGTGGTAGCTATACATGCTCTGCTTTCGTGAGGTCCTGAGCATAAATGAGATAGATGTGAGGAATACGCAGAAACAAAAGCATACTTTAATGAAGGAAAACACAGTTTAAAAGTAAAGATTGCCTCGTGGGGTGAACGAGATAATCCTATAGTACTTTCAAATACATACACAAACAGGGATGACAGTAAATTAATGAACGACAGCTACACAACCTTAAATCTGTTAAACTTAAATACAGAACTAATTACCAAGTGAGTGCAGCTGGGTGAGTAGTTAAATGAAATGATTGGTTAACAGAAAATAATGTGAAGATTCATGTGAACATGGAGCCAGAAACAAATGACACACCTCACACAGACACTAACAAAAACAAAACACATACAATTACCATTAGAGGAATCATAACAAGGGTTTTAGGCTGGGTATCTGTCAAAGCACTTTATGCAACTGCTGTTGTTTTTTACTGTATAAAATAAATGTGATTGATTGAAAATCAGACTGCAAGAATGTACAGTTGTAATAAAAATTATTCAACCCCGATTGCAAATCAGGTTTATTGTCATAATTTACAGACTTTCAGCTGTTTGAACAAATGTGTAATGATGGTGTTGGTGGGGGGAATGGAGCAGACTGCAGGAGTTTCTCTATCCTCATGATTTATTGTTGGACAACAGAGATAAGACAAATACCAGCTTTCAGGAGGCGCTGATCCATACACTGGAACAGAGCGGCACAACTACTTTAACAGTCTACTATGCAAAATATGTAGCATAGAAACAGATTTCTAATACAGTGTACGCCTGGCTCACCATTCCGACCAATATTACATACGACACATAAGTGGGGAAGGCACATTTAGTAATACAGATATATGGTTAAAAGAGAATTCCGGGCGATTTCAAAACTTAGCTCTGTTGTTTTGACTTCTGGAGTGCTGTCAGTAGCGATAATAACTCAAACAATCTCTATTGCCAAAACCGTGTAATCCCCCTTCTCGAGTTTACACCCATTACACATTTACGGGGCAAGTTTTAAAATGTGCTTTTAGCCTCTTAACATGTTCAAAATGTGACTACTAGTGCATAGCCATGTGCAGTGATTCCTTATCAGATTAGACCCCATTGGCAATAATAGCCTGTGACCTATTGCTCAGTGACTTCTGACACCATGGAAAGTATCTATGGCCAACCATAATGAGGTCAGATTTGTCAGCAGAAAAAAATATCAACCGTATTTAAGGTTTTCGACAGGTAAAATAATTGATTGGCCACCCCTTGGTCCACGTTTACCCTAAACCCTGGGTCCTCTCACATTAACAATTAGCAATGTTGATGCATACACCTATTCTTTGACTTAGTTCACTCAGTTTTTTATGTGGCAATGAGCACCTCAATAGTTTGTTCACGTTGCTAAGAGGTGCTTAGAGTTTGGACAGGTATGTAGTGTCAGCAGTGATGGGCAGTAGCGTCGATACAAGTAGTGCCGTTTCTAGTTTAAGTGAAGCTATTTTATTGATCAAGTAGTGCGGTAGCGTCCAGGCAAGCTACATTTCCACAAGGAATTCTGAAGCTCAACTCTGAAATACAACTGCTAAGGATGTTAAGGATCAGTACGTGACTCACGCCACCACCATACACAGCCTGTATTAGGGGTGGAACGGTACACAGAAGTCACGGTTCGGTTCATACCTCGGTTCAGACATCATGGTTCGGTACGAGTTCGGTATAATGGAGGGGAAAAGCTAAACAAAAATGCAGAACACAATTTTTTCATTGTGCATGTCTCAAGCTGTACCATCTAGTGTAATACAGTTTCTCCCCTGAGCTAGCACATCTGGGTGATTTTGTCTGATATCCGTTAGCATGTTAAATGTATTTCCACTTACATACCCAAAAGCTGCTGAACAACGCTGACACACAGTCCTCATCTTATACACCACTCTATCGCCTGTACTACTGTAACTGATATTTATAATCTATGACTGTAACTGACTGGGAAACTGAAGCTTTCCCAAACTTGCGGTCTTAGAGTTTGGCGGGTCATCTAACTCTTGTGGGTCGCCACCAATACTTATCCTTAGTGCTCACCGGACCGTCGATCTGACAAAAAACTGCATACATAGGTGGACCTCGGCTACTTAGCTTCAGAGCTAAGGCGGTGCTACAGATTAGGTGTCCATAAACAACTTGCGTATCTAACGGTATTTCCGCATTACATTATTAATTTGCATGTGAGTTTAATTTATTTTTATTCTCCATTTAAATTCATGCACCGACCGTGATGCCCGTACCACTTCGGTTCAATACGAATACATGTACCGTTCCACCCCTAGCCTGTATGTGTAGCCGAATAGTGATGTTCAAATCCTGAACGATTCGTTTTTTTTAACGAGTCTTTTCAGTGAATTGTGTGAACTGAATCACTGCTCTAAAAGATTTGTTCATGTGAATCACTTTTGCGCAAGTCAAAATCACACAGATTTAGCAGGTGAAGTCGCGCAGAGTGTCGTCTAGAGTTGCTTTTAACTCCTCCCACCTCCTCCCTTTCGTTGTTTGTGGCCATTCTTTTTTCCCAGTCAACGAGTCTAAATAATCTCTGTCCGATATTAATAAACAGTAATGCTCGCAGCAGAGAGTGAGGAAGATATTCTAAACCCAGACCTGGTGATCACAATCCATTAAGCAGGGAGTTTGTAAGACATTTCAGGGACATTGCCACACATTGCCAGAGTCTACTCACCAAAAAGCCAAGCCACTATGTTAACTTTGGCCCAGGCCACTACAGTCAGTTACAATTGGCGATTTATATGAATTGTGTTGTTTATACATCGTTTGCCAATTCAATAAGTAAATTATTAGCAAAGAAGGTTATTTGTGTTACTAGGTGATGTTAGATTATGAAGAGTTGAGTTGGATATTCTATAGTACAGATAGACTACAGTTACCTAAAATATTCTATTTTGAATAGAATTGTGTTGATATACTAATTAAAGCACTTAAATTATGTTTAAAATTAGTTTTATGAAATACTTAACTCATAAGATTGTGCTACTTTCCCCTGTTCTCAAATACACATTAAACCTACTAAACAAATGTTATGAAATACGTTAACCACATAATACAATAGACAATGTAGCCTAACATAATAATAGAATATATGTAGCATATTACAACTGATGTAATCAGTTCATATTGATATCATAATGTGGTCATATGGTAAGCTAGCTAAATAATACAAGTATTAATATAGCTCATAGGGTCTGTGTCACGTTTTACTGTAGTCAAATGTAATAATGGGCATAATTTAGGTCAACAAAGGTTTACTTTATAAAGACTAACTAATTAGATTTTTGTCTGAAAATGGCTCATTTGTTTTCATGTGTGCTTGAAACATCTAATTCAGCTCTATTATAGAAAACAATATGGTGCCATCATGAGATGCAGTAGAACAAAATTATGCAGTAGAACAAAATAATTAATTAAATTAATTAAATAATCTTTTAAAAGATAGTATTGACTGTGAATGAAGTCTGTTCAATCTAAAAAAAATAGCTTAGATGTAGTAAACTACTTTTTTTGTATATTAGCTTGCTACATTTTCCTGCGGGGAGCTTCAGTGTAGAATAACTAGTAGCTTGCCCAACACTGAGTGTCAGTCACACTTTATGGCAGTTTACTGGTATAGCAACAATGTCCAACCAACAGGTCTTTCTCTGAGTGCACACACAGGCGCGCGCACACACACATACACACACAGTGCTGACCTTGAAGAAAGAATTGAGGGGGTAAGGCAGGCTGACACATTACTGAGTCTCAAACTCTAACAGGTATTTATGGACAGATGCTGGAGTAGTGCAGGAAACATCTGTTTAGTCACAGGAGTTAGCTGTTCTCTAAGTATGAATGTGTGTGTTTGAGCATCATCGTTTATGTTTGCTTTCTCAATTGAAACTCCACTGAATACGGGAGGTCACCATCAACTTCACTACCTGTTAAAAGATTTGAACACCGAAATATTTTCATATTTTGATGAATATTCACCAAGGTGTCATTAAATTGATTAACAATACACTGTGTATCCAACACATTACAAACATTAACCAAAGCAAATGTATATCACTGTTGTAAATAAACTATTTAGGTTAATAAGTTAATCTTTAATAGCCCTGCAGTTGTCTATTTTGTGCTACACTGCTGAGCAGAGCCCAATACACTCCAAGGAAACACACCTGATATAAGAGGCAGAAAAAGAGCACTGTGGAAAATCAATACTGTTAATAGCGTGTGTGCTCATGAAGTGGAGATTGCGCTAAGAACGCCCAGCAATCTAATATCTGATAAGACTTCTTGTTGATGTTTACAGTGCGCAGGCACACATGAACCGAAATATACAGGTATACAGTCAAAAAGACTGTTGCACGCACTTGTGTGTGAGACATGCTTGCATGTGTGTTTCTGGATCGGGAATCATCTTTTGGGCTTGTTTACACAACTGTGATACTACAAGAGTGGACAGAGTTGGTCCCAATGTGTACAGACACAAACACTTGTAGCACAGTGACCATGCACAAGGACAAGCTGTATATGTGTTTTATGTTGAGTCCAAACCAGGGACATCACTAGATTTATGGATAGGGAGGCTAAACCTCTACTAGGGGGGTCTAGGAGCATGCTCCCCCAGAAGTTTTTTTAATTGCCCAAAAATGTTTGCTCTCCCTCTTCCTCACCTTTTGCATGACCTTTCCAAATAAGTCCAAACATTTGAGTGAGTGAACATTGAGTGAGTGAAACCCTAAAGCCAACTTCAGTCTTGCTAAATCATTCAGTGCATGAGCATGTTAGGCATATGTCATCAAAAACACCCCCATTTTAACTGAAACCTTAAACAACTTCCAGTTGCTTCGTAGGTTATCACAAACCTCCATCAGACCAGCTCTCCAGCCCTGTCAGCCTGCAGCTTCTTTCTCTCATTCTTGCCTGTTTTGACAAGTTATTGTTATTAAACTCAAATTTACACTCAAGGCTTAATGAGTCATAAATCCATTCAAACTTTGTATCTGTCTGTTTGAACTGATAAACACATTGTTTCTCACCTGACTGAACTTTAGCAGAACTATCAGTTCCACCTCTTTTGAAGTACATTATTTTATACATAGCTACATTTTAGTAGCTCCAGGTTTAAAAACAATCTACGACTACTGTGATTTTATCATTGTTTTGTTTGAGATGTCTCAAGGAGCCTACACTCTCACGCCAGTAGAGTTTACCTCTCATAGGTTTATCCTAAATTTAACTAAAATTAGCTAAAGTTATCAAGTGACCTTGATAGCTGGCTTGTGGAATAATGAAAGCATAGATATTGTAAATTACTTTTTAATTTCAATAATCTATTTGCCATAAAATACCAAAAATGCAAATAGTAGGAAGCTATCTTCACTTCAATCCTATCAGAAAGAACCACATAATTTCTGTCACTATGCATAATGACATTGTTCATTCTAGTCTAGTGTTGACAGTGCCTATATTCACATTTTGTAGAACCCAGAGGCCTAAATAGGCATAACTGTGGCCTAATATTGCTGAACCATCTTTAATGTTAGACTAGCCTCCCCCAGGTCCTAGTGCCTGCCACAAAAATAATCATAGATTTTATTAAAAGGTTGATTTAAATTCAAAGGTCTAAGGGAGTTAAAGTCCACCTGGCACAAGGTTGACCTATTGGCCTCTGAAAGGGTCATCCTTTGGCCTACAGTGAAGTGCCTAAAAGTTTGGGATTCAGAAGGCTCTTGGCTACAAAATGAATAATTTAAATCTGAGACTGTTAGAATCTGTTTTTAGAAACCCAGCCATTTACCCCTTAAAATAAACAACATTTTTTGTGCAGGATGATGTCCTACCTTTATTTTGTCAATTTCACTTCTTGCTTCCTGTCTGTAATGTTTTAAACAATGGTTAAGTACAATTTAAACTGGTTGTTAGTATAGCCTAATAAATAAACAAGATAAATTAATAATGATTATAATTGCATTCACCTAATATATTCCTTATTTGTCCTCACTCCTCATTCGACAGATATGGTAGAGGCAATGTTCCTGATGTCTAGATTCAAACAACTATATTTTTTGATTTTTTTAATTAATCATAGACAAAAAAGATATAGATGCTAATTTAACATTTAAACTAATTTATATTAGCCTACTATCATCATCAGTTTTTCAAACCTCTTGACCTCATTAAGCTCATTTCGTCTGTTTATTCAAAACAAAAAGGATTCTAAAGATTCATGTTGACATCTTCGGCTTGTTTGCCCAACTAATTTGGTTGAATTTCATTCATTTACTAAATCTGCACTTTATTTTATTGAGATAAACATGTTATTCATGCAATTCAACAGTGCTGCAATCTGGTGAAAAATACAGAAAATAGGCCTGCAAATGTCATTTTAGAGTGGCCCTACTGTGCGCATGATACTCATGGGGAAATTGAACGGATACAATGAATCTTTTCTGCTCCCCGATAATTAAACAAATACTCAAAGCTTCAATGTACTCTACCAACTCAGCTGCTTGTGTGCACATGCTTATAGAACACAATGCGCCTACATTAAATTAAAGTTTGTGTCATCCCTTCTAGCTGATGTTTGCATACAATTTTCTCCTCTAAAAACAATTTTAATATGACATTCTCAATTTAGCTGGAACTGCTTGGAACATTACAATTAGTAGGCATAACGACTTTCAGGAGGGAATTCACTTGGCACCTTCTAATTTGTAACACTTCTGACTAATAAATTTATACAAAAACCTTTTAAATCTTCCATTACTTAACATTAGATAGTAGGAAAAGTCACATTTCAAATTCCCTTCCACACCAGAAAATGCCCCCACCAGTAGTGAGAACATCAGGACTCATGTTGCTTGTGTGCCTGTTTATGTGATGTGTGTTTATTTGTAAAAGTGAAAGAGAATATGCACATGTATGTGAGTACTGTGTACATGCATGTGTCTGTCCTGCTGTTTTATGTGTTTGTGTGAAGGTGTGCGAATTTGTGCGGGTCCAGATATACTTGTCCTTAAATGTTTTTTGTATAATTTATTTTTTGTCTCAAATAAAATATTTAAAATGTGTTTGTCCATCTATCTCTGTGTGTCAGTGTATTTGTGTGTGTGCGTGTCTTGTGCACTGCAGACATCACCAACAAGCCTTATCTGGTATTAGATTTCCAGGCATTCTTGTTGCAATCTTCACTTTATGAACACACACTGTAAACACTATTGATTCTCCAAACTACTATTCGGGTGCTATCAGGGTTGTGTGTGTGTGTGTGTGTGTGTGTGTGTGTGTGTGTGTGTGTGATGCATGTTTATGTGTTCATACTGGGACATAATGTCCCCAGAATGATAGTAAAAACTGAAAACATGTTCCCCACAATTTATTTTTGCCAGTCCACACAAGGCAATAACCATGCTATTTGGTAATCATCTCAGTGCTAGGTCAGGACCAGAGTTGGGTAAGTTACTTTTTAAAAGTTACTTTTACAAGTGTAAATAATCAGTAATCAGATTGCTTTTAACAAATGTTAAAGTAACTTGTAAAAAGTAACATACTGTAAGTAGATAATGGTCACATCTGGTATAGCATGGATGAAGGCATGTTTTACTCTTTCTGTTCACTTCCTTAGTCACTGGATAGTTACTTAGTTTGGGTAGATTAAGACAGTTCGTTTTAGTTAGTTAGTTAGTGTCTCGATGGCCAGGACTGGACAGAGTTGTTGTGGCAGCTAACCTATGGTGTGATGGAATAATTGTTGTGTATTTATTTTATTATGTGAACTATGTTGAAGTTTTGTTTATGCACCAACCTTTGGGCACTGGGAGAGTGGTAGGACTTGATTACTCATTACGCATGAAGGGTGCACTGGCTAAATATCCACACCGGCGCATAGTGAGTAATCAAGATGCCTATTTAATTCCAGTGTTCTGGATGTTTGGCGCTTGTTATTTGGACTTGACCCTGTCAGGACAGATGTTTTTAGCCTTGTTTAATGCGGAGTCTAAGTTTCATTATTGATTAAGTCTTCACCTCAATATGTGTCGTACATAATGAAATGTGTATAGTTGAACCAGGCTCTGTATGGTATTCGTGTCTGTGCCACGGTAAGAGCACAGTATAATACAGTATATATCCACTGTGCAGTTCCTGTGCACCGTTGTTTTTGCAGTGCTCCGGTGTTACATGGCTTTACGTCTACTGTTCATTAAAAAACTTGAACGCTCCTCCCGCATCTGGTCTCCAATCTCTCCAACACCTCAACAACTGGTTTGTGAGTTAGTTAGTTATTCAGTTAGTTAGTACAAGCCAAGTACTTTTTATACCCAGGTCAACTTTTTAAAGTTTAATTTATTACACAACAGAGTAAATAGTGTATGTGTGTTGCAGCTAGCATGAGGCAGTGTTCAGCTTACCTGAATACGTGTAAGAGACGTGCCTGTTGGTGTGTTCTCTGGCAGACTGATATTGTACAGGGCTCTACTGAAAATGGGCCGGTTGTCGTTCTCATTGTTCAGTTCAATCACAATGCGGGCAAAGCCCACATGGTCTGGCATGGATTCATTGGCATACAGCTGAAAAGAAAGACTGAAAACATTAATATTCTAGAAATATACAGTGTGTTGCATTTGATAAAAAAACTGATTTGCTTGTCTTAAGTGGCACAATATACTGTTGGCCCATTATGTCCTAATATTCTGGCACATTTGGTCATTGGCTCTACATTGTCCCATCAAGACATTTGCCCAGTCTGCATCCTAATAAAATCTAAATATTCAAAATTGAGTAGAAGAACCCTCAATCCACCCCCGGCCCCCATTTTGCTGACCCTTTCTTGTCAGCAGGATGCCGGATGGCGAGGGGCGCTCACATGGTTCATCCAGCCATTTGTCACCCAGCCGCCAATTCTTTTCACTGCTCATCCAACACGGAAGCCTTTAGTCAGATCATGTACGGGATGATTACATTCACCAACTCTACTTCCATGATTGAATTTACTGGTGCCCGATCTGCACACAAGGAGTCGCTGGAGAGCAATATGGCAAGGTAGATGATTTGGCTTATCTAACCTAAATCCCCAGTAATGTGATGCCAATTCATGCTGCCTCGTTCTGGAGGTCCGGGAAAAGCCGGAGAACCCATGGAGGAACCCTAACTTTGTTTCTACAAGAGAACAGTACTAAACTTAAATATGTCACATCAACTGCACGTCATTGTTTGCAGTTCTGTGGTCATTTAATTAACCAAAGCAACATTCCCCTTAATGTTTGAAAAAAATTAATGTTGGTCTAAGCATAATCACATCAATTATATTATAAACTATAAAAGGTCAGGGATGGTGTAGGAAGGCATATCCTTGGAAGGTCGCACAGACCTCTATGTACCATCCAACAGTACCCTGACTTCTGTTAGATACCAGTATGAAATCCACAGACCCATCGTCAGACATAACACTGGTGCAGTGGGACTGGTTTCCTCCTGGTGCATGTAACAATGCCCGGCCTCATGTGGCCAGCAGTGTTGGGCATAGTTACTTTTAGGATTACTTTTTAGTTACTTGATGAGTTTACACATTTTGGGTCCCTAATTGAGACAAAATGATCAGGTAAATGGAGTTCATATCTTACTGGTGACCATGATTGATTTTTTCTTTACTCTTTCTATTTATTTTATAGGTCACTGTTAAGATATGAACTCCATTTACCTGATAATTTTTTCTAAATTAGGCACTTCCCAAAACTTGTGAACTCATCAAGTAACTGAAAAGTAATCCTAAAAGTAACTTTGCCCAACACTGGTGGCCAGTGTGTGTAGGCAATTCCTGGATGAAGAGGTCAATGATGCCATGGACCAAACATTCCCCAGACCTGAATCTGGGGAACCATGGGGGCCATACACACTACTGAGACACCCTATAATTTGTAGTGAGGAAATTCACTGAAGTTGGAACAGCCTGTGATTTTGGTGTGAGTTTGAACGGTTGGTGATTTTGGTTTCCACTGAACATTGTTCATTGCCATTTTGTTCTCAACAATGTATAGTACAGACTCAGATCCTTAATATGTTTCGTTTATCGAGACCCCATGATTGTTCCCTTAATTTTTCTGAGCAGTGTATTTAGCTTAATGCACTGCTTTTCAAACTGGAATTTATTGCCAAATTTGAACATGCTCCAAGAACAAGCTAATGAAAATATATATAATTTTTTTACCAGGGTTTTCTCCCATCCTGATGGGTCATGTCCAATTCCCACTAACCCTGCCTTATCGGCATCTCCTCAACCTGTGTGGAATGGTCAAGGCGCTCACATGCCTTCCGTCTTATCACAATGCTTGTTCAACACTGAAGTCAGTACATATTACACATTTGTACTGATTTTTGTACACATTTGTACTGACACATTTGCAATCTATACTTCCACAATTTAAGTCACATCCATCCCATCTGCACACAAGGAGTTGCTGGAAAGCAACATGGCAAAGTAGAAATTAAAGTAGAATTAAAAAAAATACTGTGACCAGAATGAAAACACTGGCCACCATAACATAGTTGTCCTCCAAAGCAGCAATTTAGCTTACTAAGCTACGCTAAGCAACTTCTTACAGTACACATCACATCATATAAATACATTTTTCACTGCGGAAATGGCAATGAATACAGGGCAAAACAAAACAACACTGTGAATTGCTGAACCATTAAAGGTTTAAGACGTGCTGCTCCTAGAATTGGTCCCCAATCATTATTGTGTGTCATGTGTAAATGTGTATGTACTAACTGTGAACTCACAGAAAAGCTGTAGCTGCGAATCATCTCATAGTCCAGAGGCACAGCCACACGCATGGTGATGTCAGCACGGCCCTGCACCGCCGTGGGGGAGATAGTGAAGTGATCAGAGTTGTTCCCCGTCAGGAACACCTGAAACATGCTGTTTACTCCCTGGAAACCAGAATGGAACATTCAAGAAATGGGAGGGACAGAGGTCACAAAATAAAGACAGTTAGATATTGGTTTCAAAGGGACAGAAGAAAGTTTCTACATAAGATGAAGTGTTTCGTTGCATGTTGTGTCCACCCACAAAAAATTACATTGGGTTTTACTTAAAAAACATGAAAAAAGGTATTTATCAAATGTGTGTTATTAAAATTGAAGGCACCGAAAACCCAGATTTAATGCATCCACGAAATGTGAAAAAAATATGAATTAAGCCAGAAATACAGATTACATACAGTGGGTACGGAAAGTATTCAGACCCCTTTAAATTTTTCACTCTTTGTTTCATTGCAGCCATTTGATAAAATCAAAAAAGTTCATTTTATTTCTCATGAATGTACACTCAGCACCCCATCTTGACAGAAAAAAACAGACATGTAGAAATTTGTTCAAATAAAAAAAAAATGAAAAACTGAAATATCACATGGTCATAAGTATTCAGACCCTTTGCTGTGACACTCATATTTAACTCACATGATGTCCATTTCTTCTGATCCTCCTTGAGATGGTTCTACTCCTTCATTGGAGTCCTGCTGTGTTTAATTACACTGATTGGACTTGATTAAGAAAGACACACACCTGTCTATATAAGACCTTACAGCTCACAGTGCATGTCAGAGCAAATGAGAATCATGAGGTCGAAGGAACTACCCGAGGAGCTCAGACAGAATTGTGGCTATGCACAGATGTGGCCATGGTTACAAAATAATTTCTGCAGCACTCAAGGTTCCTAAGAGCACAGTGGCCTCCATAATCCTTAAATGGAAGAAGTGTGGGACAACCAGAACTCTTCCTAGACCGTCCAGCCAAACTGAGCATCGTGGGAGAAGAGCCTTGGTAAGAGAGGTAAAGAAGAACACAAGGATCACTGTGGCTGAGCTCCAGTAGGTGCAGTAGGTAGATGGGAGAAAGTTCAACAAAGTCAAGTATCACTGCAGCCCTGCACCAGTCAGGGCTTTATGGCAGAGTTGCCCGACGGAAGCCTCTCCTCAGTGCAAGACATATGAAAGCCTGCATAGAGTTTGCCAAAGAACACATGAAGGACTCCCAGACTATGAGAAATACGATTCTCTTGTCTGATGAGACCAAGATTGAACTTTTTGGCATAGATTCTAAGCGGTTTGTGTGGAGAAAACAAGGCACTGCTTATCACCTGCCCAATACAATCCCAACAGTGAAACATTGTGGTGGCAGCATCATGTTATGGGGCTGTTTTTCAGCTGCAGGGACAGGATGACTATTTGCAATTGAAGGAAAGATGAATGCGGCCAAGTACAAAGATATCCTGGAAGAATATCATCCAGAGGTTCACCTTCCAACAAGACAATGACCCTAATCACACAGCTAAAATAACGAAGGAGTGGCTTTTGAACAACTCTGTGACCATTCTTGACTGGCCCAGCCAGAGCACAGATCTTAGCTCAATTGAGCATCTTTGGAGAGACCTAAAAAAGTTCACCATCCAACCTGACTGAACTGGAGTGGATCTGCAAGGAAGAATTGCAGAAGATCCCCAAATCCAGTTGTGAAATACTTGTTGCATCATTCCCAAGAAGACTCATGGCTGTACTAGCTCAAAAGGGTGCTTCTACTCAATACTGAGCAAACGGTCTGAATACTTATGACCATGTGATATTTCAGTTCTTTTTTAATATATTTGCAAATATTTCTACATTTCTGTTTTTTTCTGTCAAGATGGGGTGCTGAGTGTACAATAATGAGAAATAAAATATACTTTTTTGATTCTAACAAAATGGCTGCAATGACACAGAGTGAAAAACCTTAAAGGGTTCTACATGCTACAGGCATACAGTGCATCCGGAAAGTATTCACAGCGTTTCACTTTTTTACAAATTTTGTTATCTTACACCTTTATTCCGAAATAGATTAAATTATTTTTTTCCCTCAAAATTCTACAAACAATTCCCAATAATGACATTGTGAAAGAAGTGTGTTTAAAATGTTAGCATTTTATTAAAAAGAAAAAAGCACATTTACATAAGGATTCACAGCCTCTGGCTCAACACTTTGTTGATGCACCTTTGGCAGCAATTACAGCCTCAAGTGTTTTTGACTATGATGCTACAAGCTTGGCACACATATTTTTGGGCATTTTCTCCCATTCGTGTTTGCAGGACCACTCAAGCTCCATCAGGTTGGATGGGGAACATCGGTGCACAGCCATTTTCAGACATCTCCAGAGATGTTCATTCGGCTTCAAGTCTGGGCTCTGGTCGGGCCACTCAAGGACATTCACAGAGTTGTCCTGTAGCTACTTTTGTTATCTTTTTAGTTATTAGTTTGAATATATTTGCAAAGATTTCATACACACTTCTTTCACATTGTTATTATGGGGTATTAGATGGACATAATTCATTTAATCCATTTCGAAATAAAGGTGTAACCTAACAAAATATTGAAAAAGCGAAGCACTCTGGATACATTCCGGATGCACTGTAACTAGCATCTACAAGATCATCCCACCCTAAAGTTTATGAAACAATTCCTTATGACTTTATTTTTCCTCTGAACAAAAGCTTCTTTAAAGCAATGAGAAATGGGAGAGCTCAATCGACGGCAGTAACACACATGTATTCCTGACTTGATCGGTTCCATCGAAGCACATTGTTTTGGTATTATCTCTACATCACTCTTCCTCCACTATCCTCTCCATATCTAACCTCCATGTCTCTCTGGATGGCGACCCACCCTCTCTTCATATAACATTCACCTAGAGAATTTCTCTCTGTATTTGAGACACAGAGTCAAAGGTGAGAAAAACATTTTAAAAAGATAGTATCTCTGTGTGACAGCTCTAACCCTTCCAGGCTGGTGGTTCACACACACACACACACACACACACACACACACACACACACACACACACACACACACACACACACACACACACACACACACACAAATCCACGGATTGCACGGTAATGAACTGTGTCTCGCCACCCGCAGCCAATTACGAAAGTCCCTTTTTCTATTTCTGCAGGAATCCATTTGCCAACGAAACAGCTTGGGACGATGGTGGGGAGAACGATTGATCCGCAGAGAGAAAATTGTTTCGGAGTTCAATAAACATTTAACCTGGAGGGTTCTCCTTTTTATGTATAATGACAAGAAGAGAAGCGAGAAGGAACAAGGGAGGGAAAAATTCAACCCATACAAAAATGCGTAAGTGAAGATTAGACCCTGCTCAATAGATATGAACACCAGACTAACATTAGCCAAACCATCGTCCCTAATGCCACCCTATTCCCTAAATATATTTTTTTTTTCACCAGAGCCCTATAGAGGTTCATAATTTACCTATATTAATCATCCCCTTTAATCTCACACAGTAAATTCTCTCTAAAGTTTTGCTTACCATTATGTAAATTGGAACTGCATGTATCAGTACATCATTAAACAAACTCCCATGTGCTTCCCAACAATCTGCAGTTGATATAGCTGATGTTTTTTCTCTTAAAGGATTTAGTACGTTACCAATGGCAGCTCACTGAAGCCATGCATTTTACTTGTTATAGAATGTGAATGTCTGTCTGTGTGGGTGTGCATGTGGTTGTGTTAGATATGAACTAGATGCAGGAGGAAATAATGAGAGGAGGATATGTAGAAGGAGATCAGGTTGTTTAAAGAGCCATGTTGATAAGTGTGACTATCTAAATCACTCTGGATACAGTAAGGCAGAGATTCAATTTGTCAACACAATGTTTAAAGGCAATGCTACAATGTTCACTGAGATGGCATTCGACACAACTGCTCCTGATGTCAGCTTCACTGAAAACTCTAGCACATTTTTTTATAGAATCCCTCCTTATACCCTGAGAGTCAAGCTGGTTTATTGTCCTACACTGAGAAACAAATATACAGTATAAACGTAAAGGCGGCCCATTTAGCAGGACCCTCTGAAGAACCGATTTTGGTAAAGTTTCCACAGCCCATGAATTACATTGGAGGGAACCAACTTGTGAAAACCCAATCATGGAATATGAACATTTGACAAGCGCAATTGCATGAAGTATGGAAATATGAAGTGCTTTCACTGATCATGACTGTAGTCAGTGTTAAATACTGTATATGTTAGCCAGGGTGGGGATCAGGGATGGTTGGTCAGGGATGGTGGATGGGATCACAAGTAACCGACTCTCACACCGGTGTTCGCAAGTTCACAGCCGGAAACTTTGTTTTTTTCCTCCATTCCAGCGCAAAGCACATGTTTCTCTAGACCAGCCCTAAATCACATGAAATTTGTTCTGAGGGAACTATTTTGTAAAACCGAAATATGTTAAATATGAACGTATGAGAGGGTCAATTACGTTTGTAGGGAACTAAATTGAACACTCGCATAACGTTAAATATGAACATATGAAGATCATGACATAGCATGTAAATAGAGTAGTTTTTGCTAGGGTGGAGGTCAGGGATGGTGGATGGGCGTATAAATCCACGACTTGCATTCCAGTGTTCGCGAGTTCAAATCCAGACCGGCACTTTGTGTGTTCGCGAGTTCAAATTCAGACCGGCACTTTGTGTGTGTTTTGTTTTACATTGCTTGCGTCATGCAGACAGGCGATTGTCAGTTTTTGTAATGTTAACCCTAACCTTAATTCTAACCTTAACCGTTAGTAGCCTCATGCCTAACCTTAACTATCCTCCTACCTAAACTTAACTGTGAATGTTGCAATATAATTTCGAACGCTATGGAATGTGTGGAATGTTCTCGCATAAATCCGCTAAACTAAATGTACCGGAGCAACGTAATTGGAGTACAAATATAGCCTAATAACGAAACGTGCAGTTCAAATGTAAAAAACCCTAAATATGTTGGCATATAAAGTAATTCAGGTTTTCAAAATAGTTTCCTGAGAACGTAATTTGGGAAAAATTCTGAGATGTACGGTTGCTCTAGACATGTAATTGTCTGTTTTTTGTAATTTTAACCCTAACCTTAATCCTAACCCCACTATTGTCATGCATAACCTTAACTCTAGATTTAACCATGAAAGTTTGAATATAATTTGAATCACTATGGAATGGTATGGAATGTCTGGTATGTTCCATGATCACATAAATCCTCACATGAGTTGGACAAATATAGCCAAATTGTAAAATGTGCTGCTAAAACCTAAAACAAATGGAACTATAATGTAATTAATGTTTTCCAATTAGATCCATGAAAACGTAATTTCAGAGATGTACGGTTGTAGCCTAAATTTCAACCCATTTGCTTCCAGGTCAAACTGACAGTTTTGCACAAAAAAACATGGACAGAAATGTATCTATTGCAAAACATAAACATTTGTATTTCTGAAGTGCAAATAAGGTTGTAAAAAGTTGAAACTTCTCCCTTCCCATTGAACATTTATATGTATTGTAACAATATATTAGTTGAATATACTATGTACATTTCCAATACCAATAAAACATCTCATCAAGATGTATTTTTATAATGTAATGTCACACTGCAATTTTCAAGTGTTTTATTCCAAATCAGCTTACTTCTAGGGAAATTCCCAGTATCACCTTTTGCCTCTGGCCAGGCAGACAGTGATCGTCTCCTTCAAGGTGAGAGCGTCATCGTATTCGGAATTTCAAAACACTCTTATATCTCCACCAAAGCTGTTTTTTCCCCAAAGCATTCAATCACTCCTGAAGCGCAGCACATAACATGAAAAGGAGAGAGCACATTCCAGTGCCTACATTTAAAATAGAACACTATCCCCTAAACAGTGCACTGTTTGCCTGGAACCATACAAATCCTGGTTAAATGTAGTGTAGTTTGTAGTAAAAAGGATACTATTTATGAGGCGTTGATGGTGGAGGGCATTATGCTTGGCGGTTAAAATGGCCCCTTGTTTTTGTTTTTCATCTGGCTGAAAACCATTGTGGCTGATAACTGGCTATTTAAAAAGCAGTCAATATGCAGGGATGTCACCTCAAACTGCCCATAAACGTAATTGTCCATCCATTTTTGCCTTTCTCTCTTTCAAAAAGCTATTATAAAAAGGTTCTTGTCAGACGTGGCTGTCGCAAAGTTTACAGGCAAGTTTTGAGCTGAAAGTTTTAGATTGAAGACCAGGAGAAGTGACGAGGAGAGAGCTCTGTAACAACCACTTGTGTCAGAAGTGGAGATGGATTGAGAAGCAGAGATTAAGCCAGTGTAATGTAGGGTGCTGTGTGGTTTAGTACCTCTGCCTTGATGTCTATTAATCCTGTTTTACCAGTGGATGTTTATAGAGGGAGACACTTTCATTCATACACATTTATTATGTGATTGCGTCAGCAAATCCTATATAGTTCTTGTTTTTTATTATTATTATTATGTGATCATGTCAGCAAAAGACATATTGTTCTTCATTTTTTTAAATATGTGATTGCGTCGGCAATGCACATTGTTATTATTTTTTATTATTTTATTATATTAAAATTTTCATTTATTTCGCTTTTTGGTGCCTTATCAGCACCTGCAATTTTTATCAATTCCATTCCAGCAGGACCATATGCATCCTACTGCCTCACCATATAGTCTTTCCCATTCAAAATATATGGGAAATGGGTTCATTGATCACATGGACAACCTTCATTTATACCAAACATTTCTCTATAGTGTGTAGACTATTGGCCTACAATCTGTTGTTTTCCATATGTGACCTGCAACCTACATCTAGGCATTCGGCGGAGCTGCTTAATTTTCAGGAAACTTAAAGCTGCATTGTATAAGAAATGCTCCCATCTAGTGGTGAAATTGTATATTACAAGCAAATGAATACCGTTCTAGCCCCTTGCATTAGTTTTTCTTTCAAAACAATAGCGCTCATTTTAATTAATTGCAATAATCATTGTTACATTGTTACTTCACAGCCTGTGAAATGTAACCAAATGCAATTGTAAATTGTGTAAAGAAATAATAAGATCATGTGATAGCAAAAAATAATAATTTAACACGTTTTATTAATAAAATGAATTTGTAGTACCTAGCTAACTTTAGCCTTTTTTAACTTTACATAAACAATTTATTTTACCAACGTTCAGACTTTCGTAACGACACTTGGTAAAAAGCATTAGCCTTTTTAGTATTTTATTTAGCACAAACATTGCGATTACTTGTATTGATTTTACATTTTTGTGTGTGTGTTGTCCAGGGCAACATGCAGTTGGGTATAGGAATATTTGGAAAACATTGCTGCCCCACATCTCAAGCACTATGCCCAGGTAGGTTCTTTGCTGGCAGTGCCAGGTCTATTGATCTGCTAATCTGTCAGAAGCTGTTAAATCAGCCATGTTGAAGAAGAAAGAGCATAATCTTGAGCTTGTCCTGATTAAGTGGTATTCCTTACAGGAATTGGTTGCTGACAGCAAGACCACCTGTAAAGCCATGAAGTTGTCTGAATTCTCGGGAACCAGCCAGCAAAGATATAAGGATACATGACAGCTTTGATTTTGCTCAACAGTTAAGGAACCTTTATACAATATGTACATCTTAAATGCCATCTTTTTCTGTTATTTATAATGTTCTTATATTTTCCAATAGGTGCACTATCCTTCTGATCCAATGCAACCTGGTCCCATGTACTTCTTGACTCCTTGCAAATTTTCCTTGTTTGGTGTCTGCTGTGAAGGTATACCACAAAAGGTAAATTATTAAATAGATGAAGGCATGTCATCCAGCAAAGGCAGCAGTGCAGTTATCAACTACTTGCATGATTTCTTCACAGATATGGAGTTGCAGTAGACAAAACAAGAACAAGCTTCACCATCATCTGGACCTTCACTTCCTGATTGCAAGCCACACTTAGTTTGCCCCTGATTGGTGCTTTGGTCTCATCAAGCAGCTCTTCAGGAAGAACAGAGATAACACCTTTTCAGACATAGCTGGTGTGGTGAAGGTCAGTACTGTCACAGGAGTCAACCTCCCTCAGCTGGTTGGACTGGAGGACAGCACAGACTGGCAACATCACCTGGCTCTTTACTTTGTATGAAATAAGAAATTTCCCATTCATTTCTCCCATTGAAGACTGAAAAAAAGCAGTATATAAAGAGTTTTAGACCATGCCTTAGGCTAACCAGCTACGACGTGACTCATAAGCATACACCTTATAATTTCGAGTGAAAAACAAACAGAAAATCCAAAAAAATCTAAAGGTTCAAGATCTCCTTTTCGTTTTTTCACTCAAAATTAAATTTTGTATGCTTATGAGTCACGTCGTAGCCTAAGGCATAGTCTAAAACTCTTTGGGACTGTTGAGGTCTATTGCAGTTTCTTGAAAATGCAAGCCGTTCTAGTTGAGACTGTATGCAGACTAGTGTGCCTTTAAGAACTCAGGCCTAGTGACTGTATGCAGATTTTTCTAATTTCTATATCACATCTCAGATAAAAAAACAACCGCAGGGATTGACCCTGTGACTTTTCTTGCATTGACACATATTTGCCATCAAGCAGCATGGTTTTTTGCATCCACATTTATTTCCCTAATGCAGTGTGCATAATATAACCACCAAAACATTTTAAAAATACTTAAACAAAAAATGTTTTTTGCAATATTTTTTCATGTTGAAGTAAATTAATCAAATATGAGGTTTAGTATTGGCTATAAACACATGTATTTCTAACTTAGTATGTGTTGCAAAATGTTAACATTGCCACTTTCCAACAGATCATACGATAGACGATAGATGCTAGTTGGAGAAGCCATGTTAAGCTTAAACCACTGACTGTCATCATTTCGTTTGACCTGCAAGCCAGCGACTTAGCCCACTACACTACGTGGACCCTAGTAGTTTACCATTTCGTTAAAAATCAACTCTGTTTCAATATGATTTGAACATGCTGCTGGATTAATTTTAGTTTAATAGTTATGATGTCAACCTATATTATTTTATAAAGTAACCTACTTTTTAACCCCAAAGTTAGGCATACTGTTTAAAAAACATGTTTGGTGTGGATTTGAAAGCAAATCATGTTTTGTAGCTCTAAACAATGTTATGTATCTGGAAATAGGTTATTAAATACATATGTAATGTGTGTATTGCTTGGATTTCAGTGCAGTTATATACTAAACAGTATTCCACTTAATCCTTTGCGTCAATGCAGCCACCTCTACTTGAATTGAGGTTGGATACATCTGTATTGCAGGGCTTGACATTAACTTTATTGGGCACCTGTCCTTTGGAAAATAAGAGAGCAAAAACTTCTTGTCCAAAGCAGACGCTTCCTTTTATTAAAATGCATATATGTATTTCTGGGAAACAAGCAACACATCTCTCCCTTGTGTCATGTTGAAACCAGGGAATGTAAGGTAAAAAAGTACATTTCCCTTGTATTCAGGGAGGGATTTTTGCAATGTCACCAAGGTCATCGGCCAGGGTATTAAGGCCATCTAGAAAAAATTGCCAAATCAATTGCTCTTAAAAGCAGCTATTCAGATCAGTGTGAAGTGCCATCACATTTACAACAGGGCCTCAAAATAACATTTTGGTCACACGCTGGCAATTAGAGTAATACTATAGTCACTCAGATTATTTAGACAATATGTTTGACTTTTTCTCAAATAATTGATGTATTCCCAGTTAGAAGTAACATGGTATACTGCTGCATCTTTTTTTACTTCTGTGACCAAGAAATAAGTTTTAACATAAAAGTTTTAACTACCGCTTGAAGGTTACCATGGTAACAGAGTATGCATAATATTTCTGTCACTTGCTATTATGAATCAGACTATTTTTTTTTAAGCATTTGCAGTTCAAACTCGTAACCATGCTCAGAAATTAACTTAGCCACTGTGGCTGGTGGATGCCCAAATTTACCAGCCAATTCTCCCAAAATATATAAAAGAAATAGCACTAAGCATATTCTCTATTGCTTCAATACTTCAGTTTCATTATTAATCTTTTAATAATATAGGCAGTTTAAAACTTTGTTGTAAGCTATTTCACAATATTTGTTTGATTAGCATTTCATTTAATATTTGTAAATATGTTTTCTAATAAGCTGTTTTGTTATCTGGGATAACAAAAAATAATCCAATCATTGGTTTAATTAGCTCACATCATTGCAAGCAGTTTAGCAATAAAACCAAATACACTCACCTAAGGGATTTTTAGGAACACCCGTTCAATTTCGCCTTAATGCAATGATCTACTCAATCAATCATATGGCAGTTGCTTCAATGCATTTAGGGGTGTGGTCCTGGTCAAGACAATCTCCTGAACTCCAAACTGAATGTCAAAATGGGAAAGAAAGGTGATTTAAGCAATTTTTGAGCGTGGCATGGTTGTTGGTGCCAGACGGGCCAGTCTGAGAATTTCACAATCTGCTCATTTACTGGGATTTTCACGCACAACCATTTCTAGGGTTTACAAAGAATGGTGTGGAAAGGGAAAAACATCCAGTATGCGGCAGTCCTGTGGGCGAAAATGCCTTGTTGATGCTAGAGGTCAGAGGAGAATGGGCCAACTGCTTCAAGCTGATAGAAGGGCAACTTTGACTAAAATAACCACTCGTTACAACCGAGGTATGCAGCAAAGCATTTGTACATCCACAACATGCACAACCTTGACGCGGATGGGCTACAACAGCAGAAGACCCCACCGGGTACCACTCATCTCTACTACAAATAGGAAAAAGAGGCAACAATTTAGCCTGGCAAGCAAGACCCACATCAAGATGTTGGGTCTGGGAACTCACCATTGGCAGTGCTCAATCCGAGGGGCAGGATAAACAGTTGTCTTTCAAATTCCCTATGCAAACAATAGGATAGTGCTACAACCAAACAGAGCAACAAAGTGTCCGGTTGGACTAACTCTGAACACATCTTCCTTTTGTAAGAATGACTTCAGTGCCGTTCTTTGTTATTTTCTCAAAGAAAAGATTAACTCCAAGTCTACCAGAGTCACGGCCAAATCCGATTCGAAAGACTGCTGTTCGCCAGCAGCAGCAACCATTTCTTTGTTTTCCTGTAATTACGTTTAGCCCGCCCACAGACTCTATACACGTTGTGATTGGCCTGACCAGAATTTGGTTTTTCCAGCTCGCAAGTCAACGGAGAGTTGCTAGACTGACCCTAGCCACAAATTATTTTTGCTGCTGCTAGGGTGCATCTAGATTTCTAGGTTAGCTACAATTTGCAAGAGCACACCAAAATTGGACAGCTGAAGACTGGAAAAATGTTGCCTGGTCTGATGTGTCTTGATTTCTGTTGAGACATTCAGATGGTAGAGTCAGAATTTGGTTTAAACAGAATGAGATCATGGATCCATCATGCCTTGTTACCACTGTGCAGGCTGGTGGTGGTGGTGTAATGGTGTGGGGGATGTTTTCTTGGCATACTTTAGGCCCCTTAGTGCCAATTGGGCATCGTTTAAATGCTACGACCTACCTGAGCATTGTTTCTGACCATGTCCATCCCTTTATGGCCACCATGTACCCATCCTCTGACGGATACTTCCAGCAGGATAATGCACCATGTCACAAAGCTTGAATCATTTCAAATTAGTTTCTTGAACATGACAATGAGTTCACTGTACCAAATGGCCCCCACAGTCACCAGATCTCAACCCAATAGAGCATCTTTGGGATGTGCTGGAACGGGAGCTTGATGTGCATCCCACAAATCTCCATCAACTACAAGATGCTATCCTATCAATATGGGCCAACATTTCTAAAGAATGCTTTCAGCACCTTGTTGAAACAATGGCAGTTCTAAAGGCGAAAGGGGGTCAATAATTCCTAATAATCCTTTAGGTGAGTATATATACACAGTGTGTGTGTGTATGTTATCTTATTATGTGTATGTATGTATCTGTGTATGTGTGTATGTACACTGATCAGCCATAACATTACAATCAACTACTTAATATTGTGTAGGTCCCCCAAAACAGCAGCCCCATGCGCAACAAACTGCGATACACTCTGTGTTCTTACACCTTTCTATCAGAACCAGCATTAACCTTTTCAGCAATTTGAGCTACAGTAGCTTGTCTGTTGGATCAGACCACACTGGCCAGCCTTTGCTCCCCATGTGCATCAATGAGCCTTGGCCGCCCATGTTGCTGGTTAACTGCTTTTCTTTGCTTGGAAAAGCATAGCTATTGTTTTGATAACATAGGGTACAATAAAAAAAGGAAATTTAGATAAATAAATGTAATTTTTTGGACATGTATATTATTCCTAACTCTACCTAAACAGGTATTTGTTACATTCAATGTCGCTATTGGCAAATGTAGCGAACTATTTTTTTTCTTTTAGCAAAACAGGTATTTGTAATGATAACTTAGTTCAAAACTTATTTGTTTGGTAACTTAGACAACATTAATATTATATTATATTCACAGTGTATATAGTGCTGAAACCCTGGTAAAATAGATTGTTCATCATTTAATCAGATCCAGTGTTTTCACATAACATTTTTATATTTACCAATTCGGAGGAAATCGTGCGTGTAGTACAACATCAAAATTAAAAAGGATTTAGTGCAGGTGCAAAAATAAGTGGGGTAGCAGGACGCGTGGACATGTTAGTATCAAATGAACCAATCAAAGAGAGAGATTTCGGAAGAGTTATGGCTGGACTCTGATATATAGAAATGAAAAATCATTTAACATGACAACAACTTAGCCTAGAATTGGATGCCCTTCTAAAAATATCCACAAGAGCCACAAGAAAAATGATAAATCAGGTACGTAAATGTCAAACAAAACAAAAAATCTGGAGATTTGCGGATCTCCTGTGCGGGCTCAGGTTAATGTGGATGCTTCAACAATATGAAAAACAATCAAATTGGCATTAATGGGACACGAGAAAAAAAAATATATATTTGTGACTCAACACAGATTTGACCACTGGTGAGTCAGACCTTTAACTCAGACTTGCCTTCTACTATTGGTAACCCGGATATTTAGTACATTTAGATTTGGTTTGGATCAGGCAAACTATAAGCAGCACAGTGCATACATTTTTTTGGGACTGTTATGTAAGTATAGTGATCATATGAAGCCATTCATTATCACACTGTTGTTTGGCCATTTTGTAAACCATACTGAAAAAAATTCTATATGCCCACAAAAAAGAGGAAAAATAAAAGTTTTACACAGACAGCCAATAAAAATCGACCTGTTCCTTAGAATGTTTTAATAGTCTTGCTAAAAATAGGGAAACATTTAATCCCATATTGTGATGAAACGTGTGAAATAATCACTTTTTCCTCACCTTTTAACTTTGTACCCTTTTCTACCTGTCTTTCTTCTTCCTCTCCCTCCTTCAATCCCTTCTTCTCATCCTCTCTCCACTTGACTTGCAGTTATCTGTCAAATTCATTCCTAGCTGTTGTTGGCAGGAATCAATCAGAGTTGACTAGCTTTCGGCTTATCTTAAACTGTGGTGATTGATTTTCGTCGTTAGGTATAATTTCACGATCTATCCCACCTTTTCTAAAGCAAATTAAATTGTAGTCGAAATGGGCTCCTGGTCTTGGGCTGCCGCGAGTATCAGAACAACTCTGTCTGTAATAAGACAAGTGAGTATTTGTCTTGATGGGCGACAGTTTATATAGGGTGTATGTGAGTGTTTGTATGTGTATGAAGAGAAAGAAAGTCAGTTTGGTAAGCTGTTAGGTATAGTTAATGGGAACGAATAGAAACATGATGTAGAGCTAAAGGGGATGCTGTTGAACAGAACTGTCTGCTCCTTAACTGGCCTGATACACTCCTTCAGCACACTACACACAATGTCTGAATGTTGAATAGCATCCTATTGACGTGATAGTGTGCTACTGTTGAGCTGGGCCCAAAGAGCCTTCTCCAGTAGCACACCTTATCCCTTTGATATGTTTCTACACTTCTACATCTTTTAACACCTGGACATGCTTCTCCAATTGCACACCTTTTGACTGTTTAATATAATTCTCAAGATTACATTTGGAGAAGGTTTAAGTGAAAAAAAAGTGTTAATGGATTATTTTAGTGTTGGTTATTATGGTTAATCATTAGCATTTTAATGTTTATTCTGCATTTTTTGTGTGCATATAATTATAGATGATGACCCACCTCATCCTTGTCCTCGGCCTGGATGAAGAGGGGCAAGGCAAAGCCCACCTGGGCCAGCTCTGTAATCTGCACACGGTACTCTGAGCTGTTAAACTTGGGTGCGTTATCGTTCTTGTCAATCAGCAGGATTGTGAAGGTAGTCGTCACCGAGGCATCCGACGGTGTACGATCATCATTCAACTCTGTGCCCTGAGGAAGGTATGGAGGAAGACAAAAGAGAGACAAATAAGTGAATCAAGAAGTGAATTTCTATCCTCAACAAGAGAACAAAAAAGAAAAAATCTAATATTTCATCTTGAAGCTGAAGCTAGCAATAATTATGCAATACCATGAACTTCCCAAAATGCCACTTTATTCTATGCAGTTTGCTACTTTTGACTAGGGATGTGCGGTAAACCGGTACTGAGAAAGAACAGCTGTACCAATATTTCTAAACAGTACTATACTCATGTTTTACATATTTCGATACTCAATTAAAACATTGCATTAGATAATGCATCATGCTTTTCATTGGAAAGAAAGGAGGGAAACCTCTGACAACATCAATTCTATTGGAAAATAAATGCTGTGACGTTAAAGGAAGTGGGTGTACCTATTTACTCTGTGAGGAGGTGTGTGTAGAATTGTGTAACAGAGCAAAAGCAGGCTGCTAGAAAGAATGGCAATTGTGCAGAAAACTCACACACGCGCAGATGCTACTTCTAAAACATCTAGTTGTGAGAGAAGAAACTCAAGTTAAGCTAGAAAAGTAACTCACAGAGAGAGAGCAGAAACTGAAGCCAAGCATGCTTTCTGAAAATGTGCCTTTGCTCACAGACATGTTTGCCTTTGCAAAGCGATTGCATTTGATTTAATGTGATTGGTAACCTCATTAAAAAATCACGTCTGTTTTTTGGTACAATGCCGTTGATTGGCTAGTTAATAAAGCTATCCAAAATAGTAGCCTATTGTGTCCAAGCTTATGTGGAGCCCCAAGGCTAATCTAATCATCAAGTCAGATAGTTCAAATTGTATGAACTAGTAATAATAAAGGATGATCCAGGTTTGATTCCAATTTAGCCCTAATGTGTAGCTTTTGATATCTTATAAATAACTAATTTTACATGTCATATTTTCATGTACATTTTTTTTCTGCAATACAATGGTTCTCTAATATAACAGTGAAATAAAGATTTCTGATGATGAAATACTTGGGTCAATTACAACTTATTTTTACTGATTGTTTCAGTTTAGAATAAAGTGCAACAATGCCAATATTTTTAGCATCAACATACATGATCTAACAAAAGTGAGTACACCCCTCACATTTTTGTAAATATTTGATTATAACTTTTCATGTGTCAACAGTGAAAAAATGACACTTTGCTACAGTGTAAAGTAGTGAGTATACAGCATGTATAACAGTGTAAATTTGCTGTCCCCTCAAAATAACTCATGTGAGGGGTGTACTCACTTTTGTGAGATACTGTATACAGTATGCTTTCATGCAGACAATGCTGTAGGGCTAGATTGAGTTAATATTGAAGGTTTGGACAGCCTGGGAACCTTTTTAGCCCAGGAAAAATCATTGCATTTTATTCAATATTAATGGTAGCCATTTTGATCATTATATCACAAGTCTGCTCTTTGGTACAATGGCATTGGTTGCACACCAATTTACAGACCTTTGTTTTGGATTAAACATTTTTTTTATTTAAATTAAATCAATAATATTAAATCATGCAAACAAAAACAGCAGGCTACCAAACATGCTAGGTTCCCAACTCTAGGTAAAAACATCTAGTTTAGTCAATAATACATTAAATAAACATGTCAGATGTTATGTTATATGTGAAATTAAATACATTTTTCTTCACATTTGCCATGGGTCATGTGCTTCACAACCCTGCATTTTAACTGATAGAGCAAAGTGACAGAAAATTGCTAGCACGGACACATAATGGATCTTGGCTTTTTTTGTTAAGTCGTCAACCAACAGCATTGCAACAAATACATATATTTGATTGATCTATAAGGCAAGGAATCATATTAAGTCATCAACCAAAATCTTTATTTCACTGTTATTTTACAGAACCATTGATTTGGATAAAGAATTAAAACATAACCAGGGGCGTCAATGGACCCAGGCTTTCGGGGCTCTAGCCCCTGGTGTTTTTTGCTAGCCCCGACTGTTCTGTAAGCTGACAAACACTGCAATGGAATAAACATTTGCAAGGTGAGCCAACAGTGCTTTGTGAATGTAGAAATATTCATGCGCTATTTCAATTGTGCACTAGCAGGAGAGATCGTCCATATCCATCAATGAATCCTAACAGGCTCCGCATTTTTGAAGTTGAAACTAGTAGGCAGTTTTCAATTTCATTTCTAGAATCATAGAACTTTGTTCATTCTTCTGGAGGACAAGCAAGACAAAAAGATCAGTCCTGTTTTCCCGGAGTCAGCCACACTATAGCCCGGTGTATCGGACAAAGTGTACACAATTGTCTGCTTATGGTTAGGGACCGTCAATGTCTCAACGTTATTCATTTCACATAATGCCCACAACATTTAAAAAATGTATCCCCCAACACTTTCCCTGGCTGGCACTGGTAATGCACAACTAAAGTGGTCCTTTGAATAATAACACCTTTTGTAGATAATCCCACAAAATGATTTTAACTATTTTTTATTTTATTTTGAATTTATTTTGTAGAAATATTTAAATGTTGTTAAATGTATATATTTGTTTTTAATGCACACCAGGAAAGCCTTATTAAAAATAATCCACTGGTCTAGCAAGAAAAAGAATATATTATCAAAAAAAGGAGTAACATTTTGGATGAGTGTGCTGGGGGCAATATGTGATCTAGTAACTCCTGAAATTCATTTATTTCCCTTCATAATTGATTTGCCTAAACTTGGCTTTGGTCCACATAAAAAAAATCAAAAGAGATTTTTCTTAGGAGCGCCAGTTAAATAGTGTTTTGTTGAAGGACTTACAAACCTCAAACTTTGCTGTTCACAGAGGACACCACGTGTTGCACAGCCTTTGTAATTTCACAAATTTTTATTTTATTTTTTATAATAAACATAAAAACTTTACTTGGGAAAGTCCAAAGGCTGTGGGTGTCCTCTGAACAATTTAAAAGTGATGAGAATTAATTCAACAAAAAAGCTATTGAATTTTCCAAGTTTCAAATATATATAAAATAAAACATAAAAAGCAGATGTAATTGATCAAATTCAATTGCTATTCAAGGGCAAACAAATCTGTGGTACATTTTGAAAAACATTTTCGGCCTCAGTTTTTGCTCTCTGTGTTCTTCTCTCGCTCTCCTTGAGCTTTGTCTCTCACGACTAGATATTTTATCTCAAGGTAGCATTGCATGTTCGCATCTGGTCCTCTGCGCAATTGCGGCTGGTACTCTGCATGCTCGAGTTGAATTTCTTTCTCAATTTTAGTTCCTTCTCTCATAACTAGGGCTGGGCATTGTTCAAAATCTTTTGATCTCGTGCCAATTTCGATACATCAGTTTCAATACCGGTTCCTTAACAATACTTTTTTTGATACCATATATTTTTGAATCCATTTCAACATCAACAGAATACATTAAACCCAAAACCTTAAATTTCCACTTTAATTGATTATCAGTAAAGCACAAAACATAACAATATAATGTTTCATTCTTTTCACTGACAATCAGGGGCGGACTGGCCATTGGGAGGATCGGGAGTTTTCCCGACCGGCCGGTCCATTCCGGGCCGAACGGGCCGTCACATTTTACTTTGACGGCAAGTCGGACGTACTAAAACAAGTGACAGTAGGCTGAAATGTACTGGCTCTTGCATTCGCAAAACTGCGCTCTGGCCCGGCCGTCAAATCGAGAGAGAGTTCCTCTATATTCAAATGAGGAGAAACCCAGAGTGAATGATTGACGAACGCGGGGAGGGACAGATACAGTGCACGCGCACACGCGTGCGCCACCCCCCACCTCCGGCCGCTCCATCCAAAGTCCCGGGCCGAATTTCTGTCCTAGTCCATCCCTGCTGACAATAACAGTAAAAAAGGTTATCCAGTCTAAAAGATGCTGTATTGGTAAAGAACTCCCTTTATATTGATAGCTTGCTCACGTCCACCATGGGGCCACCACTGTCAAAAAAGCTAGCAAACCTTAAACAATAGCCACTTTCCGACCAAATAGTTACAGGAACGTAGTTATAGGAACAGTCCACTTCTAAACAGTTCTACTAACTACTCTCCCCCAAAACCGGTTTTGCTATTTGCATTCGCACTGGTCAAGTGGCCATAGGAACTGGTAGGAGGGATAAGGGAGTAACGAAAGCACCGCACTGGTCTTTTATAGCGTCGTCACTTGACTTTAGCGTAGGGCCACATACAACAACATTTCACAGTTGAATATTTCTGTAATACTGGGTGTATGATTGGAAATGTATGCGGACGATCTGGTTGTTTTCAGCTAAAGTAGTGCTGGGTTCCTTCAGCGGCTTGCTGTTTGTTTGTTTGTTCAGATTACGAGGCTGAAAACGACATCCAATACAATTTAAAAAAGAGTGTTGTGTTGATATGTCCTAATAACTAACTGAGTTCGAACCGCAGAGTTTAAAAACTAGGCTGGAGTAATAGAAATTGAGTAGCTACTTAACAGAGAAACACAAAAGACGAAGGCTCCAGCATAGTAGCCTATTATACGCAACAGACAAACGAAGCGACCGGCATAATTTATAACCCCTGTGACTGCTCTGTGGCACTGATCTTATCTTTCCTAGGAAATGTTCCCTCTTGCTGCCAATGTGAAGGGATTGAAACTTTCTGGTATGGTCTTCTTATTTCTAACATCACGGTGGACACGCGCCGAGGCTAATGTGAAGGGGGAAATAGAAAGAGCTAACTAGACTAGAGCAACCGACTAGCAGCACAAGCTAACATACATAGAGTAACATTACGGGGCAAATAATTGAGTTTTGATTGTCGATTGAAATGAGCGCAACAACGGCAGTACTAAACCTATGTCTTCGGTTTAAGTAGTGAAATTACACTTATCTGTCAAGTATTTCCAAAATGTGTAACCTAACCGTTACGTCGGAAAATCAAAGATGCTGCCTGGTCAAAAAGTAACGTTATAAACTGTATACGACTGCAAGTATCTTCAGTAATCCTCTGCGAGGTGGTGGTGGTGTCTCTTTCACATGACATGTTTTAAGTTGCGTTAGACAGCCAATCGCCAGTGACTTTGTCGTTACACGCAAGTATGCTAAATTATTATTGGCTCACAGACGCTTTTGGAACCGAAAATTGGCACCGAAAGATAAATAATTTTCGATACTCGATAGTATCGAAGTATTTCGGTCGGTGCCATAAACGTATCGATGTTCGGTGCCCAGCCCAGCTGCTTGGATTTTGAGACTGAATTGACACCATTGGAATTGTCATTGTGTAAAAGCATGTTGCTCATAGTAAAATATGGAAGTCCTTGTCTCACATATGGGGCAAGATGCATTCAAAAGTAAATAGCTAAGAAATTAACTATTCAAATTATTAATTATAATGCATGTGTTTAGATACACAGAATAGGGGCAATCAGTGGTGGGCCGTCAGGACCTGCAAAGCCTTCTCTGCAGGCCCAAAGATAGTCTGAATATATTTTTTACATATTTTTCTTGAATATATTTTTTCATTAACACTATATATATTTTACAAAGTTCATTTAAATTATTCTATAAGGTAATTTCATTGCTACAGTACGCTCTTTTCAGTTGCCTTGCTCTTAGCGCAGCTTATATAAATGAAAGCTTTTATCCAAAAATATTTTTTCATCTGCGTTGTCTCCGGGTAGACTGGGGCATTCAGAACTCCGAGTGAATACCGTCTGCTGTTGAGGCCCATCAGGACCATGTTGTTGATTGTCATATTTTTAACCAATCACATTTCGACTTGTTGGGTGTGTTCTTTGACCAACTAAAGCATTTCTGCAGACCTTACGTCAGCATCGTTTCTGTTGCTGATATGAGTGGCAGTTCAATAAAATTCAACAAAACAAGAACTAGCTTAGCCTACACCCGTCTCCGATTTCTTTAAACTTTCAATATTTAGATTGTTAGATTCTTTACTTTTAGCAGAATGGCAGATGGAGGTGAAGAAGTAGCTTTGGTGGCGAATATAGGACTGGGCAGGATCGACTCTTAGCACTGGGCAAGATCATTTATTGGAACTTAACGCAAAGATGTGCTGTACAACCGTGTCATAGAAGTCTTTTTGAAAGGGAGGACGGACTTCGTTTTCAAATAATGAGCAGCTTTGGTGAGTTTGATGGATTTTTATCTATTTTTACTAGTTGTGCCTTAGGGATGGGCCGATACCAATACCATACTATAACTGTAGAAAACGGCATGAGGAACGCCCCGGATCTAGCCTCTGAAAGCCACCTTCGGGGAGGAAAGACAAATGTCAGTAGTTTGCAAATCTTCTGGGTGAACAAAATAGTGGTATTTCTGAGTTCTGACATACTAACGTTAAGAAATATAACTTAAAGCAAATACAATATAGCCTATTTATATTTTGTATAATATATACAAAAGCCCTAGAATGTCATTGTGAGGTTATTATAATGCGTTTTAATTTCGGGAAGATATTGGAGGCCTAGGTGTAAAATGCACGGCCCGCCACTGGGGGCAATTAGGCCTATACCACACAATAACCAAAGAAAAAATATACCTGAATATACATAATACTATTGTGTATTACATAGACTACAATTGAATTGTCCGATACTTTTTAATATACATTTGTTTTGAATGAGTTTTCATGCTTATCAGGTTTGACACCAAATTTAAGTTATTGAAGTCAAAATGTTGGTGTCGGAACATCACTACTTTTGACCAAGTTCTTAAGTTGGAATAGTACCTACATAGCAGCCTAATCAAACCACTGTTTGTATATTTACTTAAAAAAAAATATCAGGCCTATTTTCAAGCTCCAATTTTTGTTGAAGATTTTTTAGAAGATTGTGGCCAACCAACTACTGTGTTGGGGAGATATAATATGCAATGTCCTCTGAAGTAGGTTATTGTTTGGTGTTGGTACGTCTTGACCTCAGCTCGGCATTTGACACAGTAGACCATCACATCCTGATTGAAAGGTTACGTTATGCTGTGGGTATATCAAGCATAGCAAACTGGCACTTATCAAGGGGCAGTGTCCGAAGTTTTTGGCTCACCTGCCTAGGGGACTGGTAGATGAAAATAATCCATCAGCCAGGCATATTTTTACTGGGCAAAATAATGTATTTATAAATACATAATTTATTTTTACTGTCAACTACATTTACTACAGTGCATTTCATTGAGATAATAAGGTATTGTGTTGAATACAGACTTAAAAAAGAGGCCAGAGCAAACAAACTGAAACAAAATTATATGTATATATTAATCAACATTGAATCAAATCAAGTCTAGATTATTTGCAGATCTGCTACACACAACAACTCATCACCACAGTCCCAGCGTCATACTGTAGTCTGCACACAGTCCTATAATTGTCCTATAAAATGTTTGAGACGGTTATAGAACACATTTGGAGGGATTTTGAGCAATTCCTCTATGCAGATCCTTTCAACATCCTTCACATTCTTGGGTTTGCGCTTATCAACTCAGCTCACAGGATTTCAATTGGATTGAGGTTCAGCGACTGAAATTGCCATGGCAGGACATTGATTTTATTGTCACTGAACCATTTCTGTGTGTATCTGGAGGTATGTTTTGGGTAATTGTCTTGGTGGAAAGTTCACCTACGGCCAAGTCCCAGCATTCTGGCAGAGGCAACCAGATTGTCAGCCAAAATTGCCTGATACTTGGTGGAATTCATTATCACATTCCTCTTGACCAGTGCCCCTTGGCCTCAGGAATTAAAACACCACAAAACATTACTGACCCTATTTCACCGTGGGTATGAGGCGCCTCTCCTTGTATGCATCTCTGTTTTGATGCCAAACATACTAACGCTGTATTTCACCAAAACGTTCAATTTTGGTCTAATATATCCAGAGCACATTCTTCCAGTCATATTTTAAATGACGTTTGGCAAACCTTAAGTGCTTGGGCCCTATTTTAACGATCTGAAACACAAGTATCAAATGTGAACTGCAAGTGACTTTGTGGGCGGATCTTGTGTGCTGTTGCTATTTTACCGGCGGGATAAATGACTCTTGCGCCCAACGCAAATCTAAAATGGGTAGGTCTCTGAAGTACTGTAGCTACATTAGTCATAGGTGTGGTTTGGGCATAACGTGCAATAATTTCCCTCATGTGGTAATATTTTTCATTATAATTATGTATGGGTTTGCAAAAATGGTAACTGCTGCATCTGTGTAGATGAAAGAAGCAAAGTGTATATATAATGTATAATGTGCACATGCTACATTATGGCCAAGCATTCGCCCTTAAAATAGCATCTGATTAAAGTGCCACTGACTTTAGACTAGGTTTTTCCTGGTCTGTGGCAGAATTGTTCTCTGAAACTGCAAAATAGCACCAGGGAACGTTTGCACCGGAACACGCCTCCTCTTTTTGCTAAACAGCCCTTGGAAGCGCAAGTTCATTCCCTTAATTACTGATGCATGTCTGTGGAGGGGAAAGTTCACTGTATGTCGCCTGCAAAATAGGAATGATATATGCGTCGGTGTAAAAAGTCAATTGAGCTGGGTGCAAGATAAGGCACCTTGTGTCTGTTTCTTGGGGTCAGAAATGACTTTCTTCTGGCAACCCTTCTAAAGAGGCCATTGTTGTGGATGTGGCATCTGATGGTGCTTTTTGAAAGCAGGTGACTCCAAGATGCAACCAAGTGTCCATTCCATATCTTTTTTTATCATTGCCCTGACATTGCTCAGTGGTATATTCATTTGTTTGTGGATTGTCTTGTAGCCATTACCAGATTTATGAAGGTCTACTACCATATGTCTCTTTTGAACTGCCAGTTCTTTTGATATCTTAATTGCTTTGGATGACAAAGGGATATTGCATGCCTATTACCTCATTTTTATATCCTAGTGGAACAGGAAGTGATGTAGTTGCTCAATATAGATCCTTAAGAGTTAAATAAGTAGCATTTTTTTCCTAGTTTAATTTTGGTAGATGTTATTTACAATAATCTCTAAGGGTGCCATTGATTGTGAAACCTTGATTTGGAAAATGTTGATCAACAAATGATTTTGGTTGGTTCCATTGACACAGTAACAAAGTACAGTATTTCTCACATTTTGGTATAAAGTGCTTATGGAGAGGAGGGGCTGCACTGAGGTGCACTACAGGTAATTTAATTACATTTTGGTGGCAGTTTTTAAAGAAGAAAATATAATGAATGGCCACCAGGCGGTTCTGGGGAGTACATACAAATTCATCCAAAGCATTTCACCTGCTTTCGAAAATAATTTTTAACATAGCCTCAAGAATATTAACTGAATAAATCATATAAAGGAATAAATTTGAGGATGAACTTGTCTATATATTCGATGATACACACTGAGGAGTAGTGGCCCTAATGCAGCAGACAAAACTACCTAAATATGTGCAAATAAATCAAAGAGAGAACAAATAACTTGAAAAGATATAATATATAATTTACTAATGTGCAAAACAATTTGCCATAACAGTACAATAATAACATTTTACCATTATATAATTAATGTATATCTCTATATAACACTATATATTGTATAGTGTTATATATACAACACTATACAATATATATATTGTACACATTTAATGTACACATTTAACTCTAATGCGTACAACAGCATATTTCTTTATTACTAAAACAACAAACTTTTGAAGTTAAATGTACTATTTGTAGCGCTGTAGCAATTGAACAATTTTTTTAAGCATTTAGTGTGCAAAAACCTACACAGTTTCCTTTCAATAACTAAAAAGCAATGCTGTTGCTCACTGCCTTGATGGATCAGGTATTTGTACATCGTCTGGTGAGCTAGAGACTGGGGTTCAATTCCCTGGTGTGATTAACTTAGACTTTTTGTGTTATTAGGGGTTGTACGGTTCATGAAAAACATCTGAACCGTTCGGTTTGCTTGTCTCAGTTTGAAGCGTGTGTGCATCGCACGGTTCGTCGGTACACTGCTAATGTGCACATAATACTTACTGCCATTGTGAACAAAACACCTATGTTACAACACTTACCAGATATGAGGAGCGGGATGAG
Organism: Umbra pygmaea; assembly: GCA_016801145.1. Taxonomy (NCBI): domain Eukaryota; kingdom Metazoa; phylum Chordata; class Actinopteri; order Esociformes; family Umbridae; genus Umbra; species Umbra pygmaea. The sequence continues at coordinate 88,924 of JACXGM010000081.1, forward strand.
CATGAAAAACGCAACACATGGTAGCCGAATGGACAAATGTGTCATGTGAGTCTGGCTGCTTCCGAATTTCCAAACAGACTGGTGTCTCATTCTGAATACAATCTCATATTTCATGAAAATAGTTCACCGAAACGTGTTTCTGAAAACATTTTAAGCAAGAAATAGGCCATAGAGTTACTGAATCTGTCTTCATTTCAGAATGACAAAGGTCAGTTTAAAAGATTTTTGTCTGATTTTGAGAGGCGGCCAGCCGAGTGTAGAGTGCTGCAGGTGACGTCACATATTTTTGTAAGAGCTACACTGAAGTTGGCAGTTTGATAAATACAAGTTATTTCAATTTTATTCTGTAATATTTAAATCTTCTTGTGCTAAAAAGGCACATACATTCCTGTAAATGGCAATACACACTAATTTTGTTTGCCAAAAAAATGAAAAGCTTGTTGAAATCATCAACGTCTTCCCTCCTGCTGTATTAAAATCTCATGTAGCTTTTCTCAGAGATGGGTCAAAATAATGGGCTTAAAGTCAAGTCAAATTATATTTGTGCATGATTACATGATACAAGTATTTTTTAATACTGTCTGTATCCTAAATTGTGGATAATTCAGATATATATATCATTTGCTTAAGTATATTTATGGAGTGTTAACATTAAAACAAAAAATAACAACAAGAACCACACAGAACTGAAAACTGATCCTAAAACCGTGATACAAACTGAATCGTGGGTTTTGTGAATCGTACCACCCCTAGTGTTATTACCTTTTGTTTTTATTCATAGCCATTACATTAAACAAATGCAATTGTATATAACCAAATTATTTAACTGTATAAGTATAACTCGTATTATTGTTGTTTGTGAGCTAGAACAACTATTGTTGTTTGTTTGTTTGTTAGTTATCATGGTTCACTGTTTTTATTATTATTATTATTATTATTATTATTATTATAACTAGAATAGGTACAATTTCTAAGGAAATTGTGTGAAGTGTTCTTTCCGCCACTAGTAGCATAATTAGCATCTTACTAATATAATAACAGTATGAGTAACATGTTGCTACCATTTTTTAGGACAATATTAGCAAGATTAACATGATGCTAGCATGATACTAGTGTGAATAATATATTACTAACATGATGCTAGCATGTTTTTAGCAAAATATTAGCATGATTACCATGATGCTTACATGACAAACATGTTGCTAACATAATGTTAGCATGTTTTTAGTTAGATATTAACATGATTAACCTGATGCTAGCATGTTTTTAGTAAGATATTAGCATGTTTAGCATGATGCTAGCATGATAAACATGTTGTTAACATAATGTTAGCATGTTTTTAGTAAAATATAAGCATGATTAACATGATACTAGCATGATATATTATTAACATGATGCTAGCATGTTTTAGTAAGATATTAACATGATTGGCATGATGCTAGCATGATAAACATGTTGCTACCGTGATGCTAGCATTATACTAGTGTGTTTTAGTATAATTTTAGCATGATTAGCATGATGCTAACATGATAAACATGTTGCTAACATGATGCTGGTATGTTTTAGTAAGATATTAGCATGGGTAGCATGATGCTAGCATGGTGTTAGCATGTTTATAGCAATATATTTATATGATTAGCATGATACTAGCATGTTTTAGTAAGCTATTAGCATGATTAGCATGATACTAGCATGATACTAACATGATAAACATGTTGCTAGCATGATGCTAATGTGCAACTATTACCATGATTGACATGAAGCTAACATGATTAATAGTGTTAGGTGTAACTGTTTCAAGTATTTGGATTGGGCGGAGTAACTGGCTAGAGTGTTTGGAGTGGGCAGAGTAACTGGGAAGGGTGGGCGGAGTAACTGTGTAGAGTGGGTGGAGTAACTGGTTGGAGGGGGCAGATTGTATTGGTAAGGGTTTTGAGTGGGTAGAGTAACTGGGTGGAGTGGGTAGAGTAAATGTGGTGAGTGGTTGGAGTGGGCAGAGTAAATGTTCGATTTAGCAGAGTGGGTGGAGTCAATGGGTGGACTGGGCGAAGTAACTGGCTGAGTATTTGGAGTGGGCGGATTAACCAATTAGAGTGGGGTGGAGGGTTTAGAGCGGGCGGAGTAACTGTGTGGATTAGTTGGAGTGGGCGGAGTAATCAATTGGAGAGGGCGGAGTAACTGGGTGGAGTGGGAGGAGTAACTTTTTGGATTGGTTGGAGTGGGCGGAGTAATCGATTGGAGAGGGCAGAGTAACTGAGTGGAGTGGGAGGAGTAACTGTGTGAAATGGATGGAGTGGGCGGAGTAATCGATTGGAGAGGGCGGAGTAACTGGGTGGATTGGGAGGAGTAACTCTGTGGATTGGATGGAGTGGGCGGAATAATCGATTGAAGAGGGCGGAGAACTGGGTGGATTGGGAGGAGTAACTTTGTGTATTGGTTGGAGTGGGCGGAGTAATCGATTGGAGAGGGCGGAGTTACTGGGTGGAGTGGGCAGAGTGGTTGGAGTCACTGGGTGGACTGGGCATTTTAACTAGCCTCAGTCAAAAGTTTACAATTACTGTCTATGGAGAACTTCACTTTGAAACCAACCAATCACCAGTCATGTTGTAAAAACTATTAATGTTATGGCTTAAATAATTACATGTTTAGTGACAGCGGGTGGAGCTGAACATTGTGATATTAGATATGTGCATGTGGACTTAAAACTGTAGGAATGGCAGCAGTCTAAATAGTGTGTGAATGTAGCTGCTCTCACCTATATTCCGGAAAAATCCAGTTGCTACACAAGCAGGCAGATTACACAGAACGTATCCGTGGCAACCTTTTGCATTGGAGTTCAGTAGAGAAGCTGTAGTTTTATTCACACGGCTCCAGTTTAAAAACTATATATCCCACAGCTTAGATATTTATATCGTTGGACTCCAAAGATTCAGGCCGACATTTTGATATATAATATGTCTATGAAACCCTAAAACTATAGTCACAGTCACAGTTTAGAAAGTCTGTTCAATTTTTAAGGTGGATAGAGTGGAGATTCAATGAATGTCTATGGAGAACCTGAGTTCCAAACAAATGGTCATAGTGTAAACACGATTAGGTTAATGGCTTAGATATTGACATGTGTAGTGACAGCAGGAACATATGAACGTTTTGATATAACATTTGTGTATGTAAAGTGAAAACTGTAGGAATGGTGGCAGTTTAAAAAGTGACATGATTTAGCAGTTGGCAGCAGCTCATTCTAACACCGGAAAGTTCCAATCTGTGCACCTGCACTCATGGGTGACAGAGAGCATTTAAGAAGAAACTGATCATTTTAAGATGAGTAGTGAAGGTATAGCTGTCTTCACACGGCTCTAGTTTAAAAACTATACATCCCACAGCTTAGATACTTATATCGTTGGACTCCTAAGAACCAGGCCGACATTCTGATATATAATGTCTATGAAAACCTTAAACTGTAGGCACAGTCACAGGTTAGAAAGTGGGTTCATTTTTAAAGGTTTTAGAGTGGCGATTCAATGAATGTCTATAAATAATGTGAGTTCCAAACAAATCTTCATAGTGTAAAAACTATAATATTAATGGCTTAGATTTTGACATCATTAGTGACAGCAGCAACAGATGAACATTTTGATATAACTTTTGTGTATGTGGAGTGAAACATGTAGGAGTGGCGGCAGGTTAGAAATTGTTGGAAGATTATGCAGGTAAGAGATGCCTCCACTCTAACACACTCTAGCTTGTCTATTAATTCCTATGGGACAATTTTTTCGCTACAAAAACGGTAATAGATGAACAACCGTTTTATAATACCTTCACAAAACGGTACGAATGTGAACGGGAACGAGCTGCACGTTTTGGTACTAGCTTTTGTGTGTAAAAACTCTGGGAGCAGTGTCACTCTGAAGAATTTCTACATTCATTCCTATGGGACTTTTTTAAACGCTATTATTTTCAAAACAGTTTTTTTTAAACCTTTTACGAAATGACAGGAATGTTAAGGGGAACAAGCCGCACGTTTCAGTACCTTACTTGTAATTTTAGCATAAAAACTCTGGGAGCAGTAGCGCCCATTCCTATGGGATTTTCTTGCCACGAAAACGGTAATATGCTCTCCTGTGTGTGTCCTGTGTTTCTGCTTTGTGAGTGTTTTCATTAATAAAAAATATTATTTGGAAATGCTTCACAATTGTCTCTCTCTCTTTACAACACTATGGGTAGACGTGAGAGCATGGATGGATGGATGAGTGTTAGGAAGAAGTGTATTGATTGATGAATGTATGAATGGATGTTTAGGAGCTTAATTTATATTTATGTGGTAAATGACAGTGAGTCAGAGGGGATTAAAACAGAGCTTTTTGTCATTCATTCATTTAAAAATATTATAATAATAAAAAATATATATACACTTTTTTGTACAAATTAAAAATATGAAACTGATATGTAAACAAATAATGAAAACCTGTATTACCTGTTTACATATATCAGTTTCATGTTTTTAATTTGCACTACAGTGTGTATATTTATTATTGTTTATTTTTGGTACATTGTTCAGTATTATATTGAGATCACTTCTTGTTAAATTGTTTACTTTTGTGAGGAAGAAAATACTTCAAGTAGGCTACAGTATGTCTATCAGTTGTCTGACAGTTTTATATTTTTAATTTACACAACAAAGAGTGTATTTATATTTTTTTTAATTATTTATTTATTTTTGGAACAGTTCTTAAGAAGTATCATTTATTTTTAGGCTTGTATGTTGGCCAGTTGTGGTCTGTGCAATAAATATTAAAAGTAATAAACCATCTATTGTGTTTTACTGTTCCACTATAGTAGAAGATCATATTTGAAATAATATATTAAATTTGATAGGTGTCTCATTGTCCCACAGCAACATTAAAATTGTGTATATTAGTACAATGTTTCACAATAACAATTGATTCTATTTAGTGTCCATTTCACTCATCTAACATATTTAATTTTGGGGGCATGCAAGGTATTTGACATATTATTTTTTAAATTAATGCAATAGTTACTTTCCCTGGTAATTTGTTACTTTTATAAAGATGTAACTCAGTTGCCCAGTTACTCAGTTGTAACTCAGTTACCCTTTGTGAGAAGTAACTAGTAACTATAACAAATTATTTTTTTAAGTTACATGCCCAACACTGATCAATGGTAAAAGACAAACCCAATATGCTACCTTCAGCATACTGCTTTAAGCAGAAAACATAACTGATATACTTCTCATTCAGGGAGTGTTGGTTTTTTCTAGTGGTCTAGCGCCACTGTGTGTTGGTAATAGTCAATTTCATGTTAACTGAATGTACCAATTGGTGATACGGTACGAGTGTGAGCACTTTACACTACTGACAACTGTACATTTACATGATGGGTCTATTTGGTACTGCTAGACTAATTTATACATTGTAATTCAATGTATGTGGTTTCAGATGCCATTATGAGTATAATTATTACCCAAAAGACTGACACACAAAATGATAGTCCAGCAGCTGTATGAAATGGGCTTTTTCCCAGAACTCCCATCTACCATCCTTTGACCACCTTTTTCTCCATAAGCTAGAAAGGCATAGCTATGCAAAACTTAATTGCGTTTAGCCATTATTGTTGGCATAGAATGCTCAAACAACTCAAAGTCTACTCTTTTTTATATCAGGTATCACATGTGAATGTGTGAGGTTACACTGACTAGTACTCAAACTGAATTCAGCAACAATCAAGCCAATATTATCAATTACGCCAGTCAGAATTGGGGATATGCTTGTGAGTGTATACTTTAAAAGAATAATCCTTTGGAAAATGATGAAACAAAATTACACACAATGTAATTGGGTTGATACAGTATCTAATTAACTTATTTGGGTAACACTTTATTTTGAGAGTCCATCTGTAGATGCTCTACATATTATCTGCATACTGTCAACAACATTTTAACAAACTATCTACTAACCCTAACCCTAATCCTAACCTTAACCATTCCCCTTATGTTAAACCTAACCTTAACCATTATCCTAAAACATATTCTAAACTTACCCCTACTCTTAAAATACACAATTAGTTGCTTATCAACAGATGGTTTGTTGATAGTCATATCATCAACAAACTTTCTGTAGAGCACATACAGATGGATTGTCAGACTCTCCAAATAAAGTGTAACCCTTATTTGTTTTTGTAATTTTAGTAAACTTGGATATTGCATGCAAACACTTTTTTAAGTATATTGCTGGTATTATTGGGGTCAATTTCACAACTCCCAGAATATATATTTTATTACAGTGTATACAAACATGAATGTTAACGAGACATTGTTAATTAATTGATCATGTCAAATTCCCCCAAACCTGCCTTGTCTGCAGCTCCACAGCTCCTTGGAAGGACACTCACAAGGTTCATCCAACCACATGTTGCCAAGCCATCTGATTCTAATCACATTGCTTGTCCAACATGGAAGTCTTTGGTCAGAACACTTGCGCAAGTATTACACATACACCAACTATTTTTTTCTATATAGAGCTTTGCCAATTTGCGCTGCCTCATAAATAGGGCTCTGAGTAAAGTTGGAGATGCCATGGTCAGGACTGAACCAGGATCATCGGAACATTGTTTGTAATGCAAAGAAGTAATTTAGCCCACTTCGCCTGAGACAGTTTATATAAGGATTTGGAAATAACTGTACTTGTATTGGATGAAGCAAAGTAGATTATAGAAATAATACTTAAGTGGGGTGATTACATATCATTAGCCTCGCAGTATCACCTGAAATGGCAAGCTTGGAATAATAATACGCTACACAGATACGTCTGTCAGTCTGTGAAATCAAATTGTTTGGGAGAAGGGGTGTGTAGCAAAAATGTGCAATTGGACCAACTATAAACCAATCAAAACCACAAGCCAAAACCATTGTTGTTGTTTTTTCTTTGGACTTCTCTTTCTTGTCATCACTTAAAACAAAAGCTTAGTTCAACAAATGGGGCTGATTGGACCAGTTTTAAGCATCTTTGGTACAACCAGAACAATATTAATGTAGCTTTTAAATGCAAAATTTCTGTTTCAGGGAGCATTGAGGCTAGACACATCACACATATAATGAGATTCACTGCACAGTGTTGTAGGGCATGAGCTCTGCTGGTGTCCAGTTTACCTCCATTCGATAAAACTGCTCATGCTATGTTTCGTGGACAATGAAGTGGCTTGTGGGTAATCATTGTTTTCTGTCGATGAGTGGCGTAAAATTCACCTTCCAAGAAATCTGTGCAGTGACCTCTATCTCTACCTTTTCTACCAGGGCAGCAAGGTGGCCTAGTAGATAGGGCAAATGGCTAGTATTAAAAAATCTTTGGTTCTATTTTGCAAAGGGGAAATCTCTGTCATTCTGTCCCAGAGCAACACAGATTACCCTACTTCCTACTAGAAAAGAGAATACTCTTTGGGACCAAGTGATTATCTCAGCTGGTTGAAGATGAGAAATTAGTTTTATAACTACGGTACTCCCAATCAATAAAGCTTCCCAAAGAAAATTGTAGTCAGAGATACAAGAAAGTGGAAAATCTATATCTTATAAATATTTTTATCACCATCTTTTGGTGGTGTTCTATATTTTCTCTTAGTTGAGTGTAAGAGTTGATTTCGATTAAGAATAAAAATCAGGTTTAGAATACATTGAAGATGTGATAGAATGCCTGGCTCTCATTAAGGTCCAATGGTGTTATACTCTTCAAAAGAGTAAAGAAGTTAAAAATACAATCACTTTACAACTACCAACATGCATTCACACATTTAGACCAACCTCCTGTATGTGTGTACCTAACATTCACTCAAAGAAAAACATCCTTTTGCCACAAATCCTTCAACCTTTCTATCTTTTCTCTATTTGCACTTATGCCCACCCTAACAATCTGGGACCATTTAGTGAATTAGGGGAAAGGAAAGACTAGTATGCCATCAGCGGCGGTCGGTGGATCTTAATTTGGGGCGCTGGCTCGTAGTACTGTCCGAACTGGAGGAAACGGAACGGTATCGCACAGTATCGCACAATGGGTTAGGTGTGTTGTGCACCTTTCCATTCGCTCCGGTCCCGAGCGTAACATGAGCCCGCCCTCCCCAATTAAGATCCACCGACCGCCGCTGTCTGCCATTGCTGTACATCTTATGAGCATAGCATTGCTAGACTCCGTCTGGGCAAAGTTCAGGTGGGTTGTATAAGTACTGAAGTGATCAATGCAGATTTACTTCAAAATATAAAACATTTGTCCACGTCCTCACAACATTGACATTAACTTATATGAGCTTTAGTTTTAATGTATACCTCACAAGGGTTGATTGGTTGCCAAACTCAAACATGAGAAATTTTAAAGTGTTTGCTTGCATACTTCCAAAATAGCTTGTGTAACAGGGCAAATATTTGGCAACCATTAGTAAGTCCACGCCATGTATCCATATAGGGATTTATAATGTTTTGGTTTAATCACAACAGTTGAAATACAATACAACAGTTTTTGCATCTTATTTCCAAGTACAATGGTCACCTGAACAATGTCCATCCAAACTTAGCAGGGTTATTAGACAATGGTTTAAAAGCTAGTTTCAACGCTGTGAATGTTTGAAGGTTGATAAATAACTGAAAAAAAGACAGTGGATTGGGTATTCAAATCAATAGCAGTGCCCCATGCATAGATAGATTGGCATAGTTAAGGGCAAAAGCAGCACCCATCGCAGTAAACATAAAAAAGCTTAAATTAATTAATTCATTAATTATTCAATCATGTGAATATAAATGCAAACAATCTTTGCTTATGTTGTTGTTTGCATATGTGGTTTAAGCACCTTACACCGTTGATCTGTACATTACCTTGGGAAAATGAACTCATTTGCGACATCCATTATAAGGTTTGTACAAAACGTGCGTGTGTATCCCTAAATCTTTTATAATCTGTTCACTTGACACAGTCGTGCGCTGTTAAAGTGCGGGATTCATTTCAGTCGCGTTTAAAAAATAAAACATTGTTTTGTGGCAACGTGCAACACATTCAAGCACTTGTCTGGTTCCAGTCCCTGAATCTAGGGACTGGCTAGATAATCCTCATAACTAGATGGGGAAGTCCAACTGTCCCGTAATTTCACATCCGATGTATTGTCTACTAGTAGTGTTTCTTTTAGGGAGTCAGTTCTCCACTCTGTCCAAGTGGTAGAGGTAAAGGGCTCTGGAAAACCCAGGGTGTGTAATGTGAGTGGTAGGTAAGACAATTAGGCTAACAAGCCAGCCACCACCAGTGTATTGACATAGGACAGCCACTATCTAGCTATCGCTTCATCACAGCAATAATACTTTATTACAAAACTGATTGGATTACTTAAAACCTGTGGCTGGTTAGCATGTCTACATCAGGGACAATCTTTTTGTAGAAAGTGACTGTTAAAATATTTTGTATTTTTTAGATGGTCTTATTTGTAAATTGGTGTTGAGATTTGAAGTGAGCTCCGGGGCTTAGTAATACTTTTTCATTACATACTACAGCACTTCAATCTGGTAACTTTGCACTGTTTATTATGCATCTTATTTCCTGGTATAGGGGTCACCTGAAGAATGTCTATTCACTATTAGCAGGGTTATTAGAGAATGGTTTTAAAGCTAGATTAAACACTGTGAATGTTTGAAGGCTGATTAAAGAATAAAAAGATAGTGGATTGGTTATTCATGAAAGTTATGTGGTTTAAATGGGGTTAAGTAATAGGCTAGAGCCAAAAGCTTATCTCCACTTGAGAGCTGCAGTTATGAACTCATGCTATGCACTCATGGTTACCATTTTGGGCCTCCAAAAACTAAATGTAGATGCCACATTGCTACGTAGTTCCTTAGTAAATGAAGTAAAGTAAGCTCTGAGATGGTCAAGGCTCTGTAGAGTCCATCCATCCATCTTTGTCTGCTTATCCGGGTTCGGTTTCCGAGTCACATTAACCAGCTCCGACTGGGGGATTTCGAGGCGTTCCCAGGTAAGGGTGGAGATATAATCCCGCCACCTAGTCCTGGGTTTTACATGAGGCCTCCTCCCAGCTGGACGTGTCTGGATTACCTCCATAGGGAGGCACCCAGGGGGCATCCTTACCAGATGACAAAACGACATCAACCGGCTCCTTTCGATGCAAAGGAGCAGCGGCTCTACTCCGAGCTTTCTAAGGGAGACACCAGCCAACCTCCTGAGGAAACCCATTTCGGCCGCTTGTACCCTGGGTCACGTTCTTTCGGTCATGACCCAGCCTTCATGAGCATAGGTGGGGGTAGGAACGAAAGGCTCTGTAGAGTATATAATATAATTGTATTTGTAACAACTTAATCAACATCATTTCAGTTACTATTGCTTTGTGTTCTTTGTTGGTTTGCTGGAAAATTATGCTGTAGTAGGCTATAGTTAATTTTAGCTTTGTGGGCTATACCCCTGTCAATTCCCATTTGCTTGCCATAGCTAACTAATGTTCAAGTTTATTTGGCAACCAAGAATTTTGTAGCTACATGCTTTTCTCTTGCAATGCTATGTATTTGTCATATTCAAACCATGCTATATATAGCCGTGAGTGACGATCTAGATCTGGTGAAAGACATGCCTCATTCATTTCACTTATCATCTACAAAAGTTTCTGTTTTGTAGATCTTGTGTCCTATTAGTTCTCTGGCATGATTTCTCTGGTTTCTCATGGCATTATTTTACTGGTTGTTACACAGTAGCACATCAGCTGTCACAATCAATAGAGGCACAGATGGTGCAGGGATAAATTGCTCGCTCACATACCGCGTCACCAATCAGTACATTTAGTTACCTTTAAATGGTCTATTAGCGATAGACTCCATGGTGCAAGAGACCATTGAAAATGATCTACTCTGAAAACACAGCGAGTTCTATGTAGCCTGCAGGACAATGCAATACTTGTTTGCAATGTTTACATAATATTACTTTAATCAAACAGATATTACATTTTTTATAGAGAAGCTCAACAAAAATCAGTTTGAAAGATATTATCTGCATTCTAATTCAATAAATGAACGTATGTGTGTGTGTGTGTGTGTGTGTGTGTGTGTGTATAGCATATAGATTCCGTGTTCCAGGACTGTTGTACATTGTTGTTACATTAGGAATGTGTTGTTGCTATGAATAATCTCATGTTATTTTGGGCATATTATTTATAGTTTAAAACAATTCATACTCTCATGTTATTTTGGGCATATTATTTATAGTTTAAAACAATTCCGACTATTCAAAAGCCATTCAAACCTTACTTTCAGAAATCGCTATATGACGTCTGTAAGTGGATCACTGCTTAAAAAAACAGCACCTCAAAATGCTGTAAAAAAGATTCAATGACAGAGATTGAGGGTTTGAACCCAGTGAAGGTTTATATTCTTATAATCAGCACTAATCACTTCTTAAGAAACTATTACTTTTAATTTAAATAACACTGGTGGGTTTTTTTAAATGATAAATGGACTGCATTTATGTAGCTCATGCATCTATATTATGAACTGTAGATGCAGGAGTTTACAATTTCAAATCCCTCGTACGGATATAATTTTTGTAAGTCCTATAAATTCAATTAGAAATGCAGAATGCATTTTTTTTTCAAATAAAGCCTTGTTTGTTTTAATATAAAAAATACAGTGTATCAAAGTAGCTACAGTTTCACTTTGCCGGACAAAAATGAATGGGTGTCAGTTTGGTTTGAAATGTGCTGGGGACAGAGCACAGAGACGTTTTCGGAAATCCATTTTCTGAAGTGCTGGGTACAGTTTCGGAGACTGGGGCGTGTTAGGGGTAGCGGTAGTGTCTCATTGAAAGAGGCTGCTGCAGCCCGACTTATGGGCTGGGCAGAGGCTGCACAGTTACGACCAGCGGGATGAAGTTACTAAAAACGTCCAATATATAACTACGATCAGACCGGACCTCGCAGCCGTGAAACACTACCGGCCTACCAGACTCTCCCCTGAGTGGGCTATTGGCATTACATTTGACAGACTATTTTCCAGAGTGGCAGAGAAGGATATGTTTTTGCTTAACCGAAGTCACTCCCTGTATAAATAAAACACTGTCTTGAAACGAGCATGGGACGATTGGCTCCATAATTTCCTATAAGGCAAATTACATATTGTGCAATAATCAAAATGCTAAATGTCAATAGAAAGGCAGCTAGCTAGCTAATTATCTACAATATATCCAGAAAGTATTTATAGCGCTTTACATTTTCCACATTTTGTTATCTTACACCCTTATTCATAAATGGATGAAATTCACTTTCTTTCCACAAACAATATTTTCTACAAACAATACCCCATAATGACAATGTGAAAGGAGTGAGTTGGAAATCTTGGAAAATATATTCAAACTAATAACTAAAAAGCACATGTACATAAGCATTCACAGTCTCTCCTCAATACCTGTTAAAGCACCATTGGCAAGTTTATCACACTTAATTTTGTCAGTTTCTTCCATTCTTCTTTGCAAGACCTCTCAAGATCCATCAGGTTGGATGGGGGGGGTCTGTGCACGGCCATTTTCAGAAACTCTCCAGAGATGTACAATCGGGTTAAAGTCTGGGCTCTGGATGGGCCACTCAAGGCCATACACAGAGTTGTCCTGTAGCCACTCCTTTGTTATCTTGGCTGTGTGCTTACGGTCATTGGCCCTCATTTATGAAACGTGCGACGGGCGTACGGTGATTCCTACGAAAAGCAAGGGATTTATCAATTTGAACGTGATCGTAGGCTGCGATAAAATCTCACGTCTGGTCTGACTTTGTGTACGCAAATTCTATAGTGTGAGCGGTGTTCATGGTATAACCATGTTCAGTGAATTGTTGAACCAGCGATCATTGATAAATGCGTCTGCATAGCAACTACCCCATATTGCAAATTACATTTCAGAATTACGAATTAATTATATACATCACATTGCTATTAAGTGGTTTATTTTTTCCCTTTCACTTCGGGGTGGCCTAGAACATGAGGGCCGAAATTAGGCAAACAACAATTTAAATCAAATAGTATATATGTACATAATTTAAACAAGCGCGTTGGCAGTCCTGTAGTCGAAGCGATGGCAGATCTGGAGGACCTTAATGCGCGCTCTCTACATTGGGATCTTTCAGCGGGAGATCAGGGACAGGTCTGGTATATCGCAGCCAACAATAGTCGAAGTATGCCAGCAGTT